>JAZHYW010026561.1:0-25822 GCA_037355805.1 Ixodes ricinus | reverse complement strand
AAATCGTCTGTTCCAACATTTCGAGTGTCAAATTGGCCTTACACAAACTTGTGAATACGTTCTTTGTCGCGAGTCACGACCCGAATATAGCCACGTGTAGATTTGATTAAAAAAATCCAGTTATCTTTACGCACGCGCTTGTACTTTGCGACCGAACACTTACATCTTAGTGTTTTAAAACACTATCTATGTTGTGGTTTTTTTGTTTTGTTTTTCTGTGCAAACGCTTTTTAATCGGGTGAATTAACCGTGAAACAACAATACACGCGGAGGGCACTGCGCATGTTTCGCATTTTGATTTGCGCCACTACTCTGGCGTGGAAACTTCCAAACATTAATTTCAAGAAGCAACTGCTGCTAAGTTACAATATGAAGTAAAAAAGCATACTTTTTTTCATTTTATGCAATAAAACTTTGTGAGGGGCGTTTTCTAGTTTTTCTTAATTGTTTGTGTTATAGAAAAGTAACTGAAAAGTAACGTCGTTACTTTTTAAAAGTAACTGTAACTGTAACGAGTTACTCTTTTGTTGCGGTAACTGTAACGGTAACTTCGCTACTTTTTTCTGAAAGTAACTGTAACTGTAACGAATTACTTTTTAAAAGTAACTTACCCAAGACTGCTAAAAAAGCGTGAAGTCATCATCGTGATAGGCCAATCGGTGCGCTCCGTCAACTTCTGCCCCAAGTTTGTGTTTGACGAGTTTAGAGGCTCTTCTTCAAAACTTTTAGTAAATAAACACCACTAGAGGGTTAACCTTTCGTCTGTTGTCGTTGCGCTCTTTTGTCGATCTGTCTCGGAGACCCCGTCGCGTGATCATTTTCCTTCTCCTCCTACTGCCGACGTTTCAGACTCCGTTTCGTTTTCGGTCCACCTTCGCACCCCCAGATGGCTCTTGTGATGGTGGCGGCGGCCATCTACTCTTGCTCAAGTTCGCCCGACCTTCATGGTGTAAGCCACGGGCAAAGCTCAGTCCGTCAGGAGCCCGTTGATGTTAACTGAACATCCACGTGCTCGTCTTTTTTTGTGTGTGTGTGTCTACTTATTTCTGTTTTGTTCAAAGTCATATTTTACAACAACCTCCCCGGGTGAGCTATTATGGTATCTCAGATGTTACCAAACTTCTAGCGGGTACAAAAACTGAATGGGTCGCTTGAGGTCGCGTCCTCCGGGTAGCTTATGTGTGCAGGACCGCACCCTGCCGCCTCTTCCATGAAATGTCTTTTTGACTCTGCAAATCCTTCAGAGTGTCTTGGCGGGCGATCTTCCTTCAGGATGACCAAGTCACCATTATGGAGGCTCCGTGACAATGCCGGTGTGCCGAGGTGGGCCGATCTCAATTTTAATAAGTATTCACGGCGCCACCTTCGCCAAAAGGTATCCACGGTTTTGCTATGGTACTTCCAGCGGCGCGACAGCTCTGTCCCGCTGTTTGACGTTTCCGCCGGCAGGTGCTGGGGTGGAAGAGTCGTCAGTTTACGCCCAACAAGAAAATTAGCCGGCGACAGCGTCTCCGGCTAATGAGCGTCGTGATAGAAAAACACCAGGGGGCGCGCATTAACCACGTGCCTCCACCTCACAGAGAACTGTTCCAAGTTCTTCAAAATTTAAACTGCTTCTTCCCAACACTTTTTGCGGTGACCCTTTCACAGTTCTGACCAAGCATTCCCAAAATCCACCCCACCAAGCCGCCCTTTTCTACGATATATTTCCATCGGATCTGATGGCTAGTAAAGTAGCACTGCACTTCCTCGTCTTGCACTGCAAGGAACATACTTTAGAGATTCCTTGATGCTCGCCTGAACGTGAGTGCGTTGTCCGAGTACACCGCCGTGCAGATCCCTCGTCGGGCCATGAAGCGTCTGAAGGCCAACAGGAAGGTAGTGGCCGACAGGTCGCTGACGAGCTTGAGGTGAACCCCAAAGGTCACCGCACGGATGAAGAGGGCGATGAAGCACTTGCGAGACTCCTCCCTGATATCGGTACATCAAGGGGCCCGCAAAGTTCGCTCTCACAATATTGAAGGGATCGCCTCTGGTCGCTCGGTCGGCTGGAAGTGGTGCTGCGGTCGGCTCAGGTCGGCGGGGGTACAACTTCGGTTCCTGCAAGTGACGCGTCGCTTGAGGATTTTGTTTACGATCTGCCGTCCTCTGATGATCCAGCATGATTCCCTTAGTTAAGCCAGACTGTCCCGGACTCAAGCGTGCAGCAGGCGAACATGTTCTTTTCGCACGAGCAAGGAGATGAGCGGAGGGTCACCTGGTAGCATAATGGGATGTTTGGTACTTTCCCGGTTACTAATGAATTGTAAACGTCCGCCAACTCGTACGAGGCTCTTCTCGTCGATATACGGGTTGAACGACGTTATAGATACTCCCTTGCGAGGGGCATTCGCCGGGTCAAACTTTTGATGTCCTTTCCAAAAGCTGTTTTTTGGACAGTGGCGAACCAATACGCCGGAGCGTTGATCGTTTGTTCGGTAGTAAGTGGTCCATTCCGTTTTACTTCTTTGTTTCTGCAATTATATGCAACACGTTGAATCCACGCTGTCCCGGACACCCTGGTGTAAGAGCTGTACTCCTCTACATTCATGATTGCAGGGGGCGCTGTTGACTACTGGAATTACCGACACTCTCTTCTTCTCCAGGTAGCACTCTGATATTAATGTATTTTGATTCTTCATAGTCGGCCAGCGATGACTCGGGTTCGTTCAACCACCTAAATCCGTTCCACCGGAGTGCGCTTTCCAGTAAGGCTGATGGCAGGATTCCGCGTGTCAAGAGGTCTGCGAGATTTTCAGTTCCAGAGCAGTGTCCCCAATTCTTCGAATCCGTCAGCTGCTGTACCTGAGTCACCCGGTTTGCTACGAAGGGCTTCTACCGGTTAGCCGATCCCCTTATCAAATAGACGGCCACGGTAGAGTCAGTCCAGAGGCGTGTAGAAGCGTTCTCCAGCCGTAACACCTTGGTCATGTAGTGCAACAGTCGAGCACCGATCAGGGCTCCCATCAGCTCGAGGCGTGGGAGCGAGAGGCGCTTGAGAGGAGCTACCCTGGATTTGGCCGTGACTAAGTTTAAGCTCACTTTTCCATATCTTTTCTCTGTGGTGATACACGCCACTGCGCCGTACGCTTTTGGACTTGCTTCGCAGAGATGTGTAACGCTTTCTTCGTCTCATCGCTATCGCTCCGAAAGTCTTGAACGAGCATTCTCGCTACGGACACGTGTTGAATTCAGGGCAGCTCTCTGCACCACTGATCCCACTCGACCCTCAGTTCCTCAGGCAGGGGTTCATTCCAATCGACTCCGAGCTCCCACATCTCGCTACGGACACGTGTTGAATTCAGGGCCAGCTCCCTGCACCACTAATCCCACTTGACTCTCAGTTCCTCTGGCAGGGGTTCACTCTAATCGACTCCAAGCTCCCACAGCCTCCGGGAACATAATCTTGACGCTTGTTGTTATGAGACCCATTAATCCAAATGGATCAAAACTCCTCGCCGTCACCTGGAGTACGAATCTCTTGTTGTCCAATCTCGACGAGAGAAAATCGATGAGGGAGGTGATTCTGTACTCGAACTTGCCTGTCCGCAGGTTCCAGCCCACTCCTAGGACCTTTGCTACACCCGCGAATCCAAAGTTGGTATAGGTACGTTGGGTCTCACCGTCTTCCAACGTTTCCATCAGTTCTCGGTCGTTAGACATTAACATGTGGAGTCGCATTCCGGCGCCATTCATGATTTCGGCCGTCTCCTCACAAAGTACTATCGCCTCCTGCTGGCTGCCCACTCTCGTGACGAGGTCGTCCACACAGAGGTGGACCCGCAGAACATTTGCCGTCGCCCTGTACTGCTCCGGCAAGCTTCTGAGATGATGCTCTAGTGTAGCAGCTAGCAGAAAAGGGCTTGATGTCACGCGGAAAGGCACACGCGTCATTTGATTAAGTCAACACTGCTGGAAGTTCCTCGCAGTCCCTTGGCATTCTTTCGTACGAAAGGAACCGTACTGCGCTCCGATCTCTTTCCGAGAGTGACACCTGCAGTTAGGCCTTCTCGATGTCGGCGATGACAGCGATTTTGTGGGTGCGGAGCCTAATTTGCAGGTCGATCAGCTCTTGGTTCAATCTTGGTCCGCTTTCTAAAACGTCATTTAGAGAGAGTTGACCTCCCATACTCGACGCTGCGTCGAAGGTCACTCTCAGCTTAGTTGTTTGACTTCCGTGACGCACAACCGCCTGGTGGGGCATGTAGTAGACCGGGCCCTTCGGCAAGCTTGCCTTTTTTCTCGACTCGTTCGGTGTGGCCTTTTGTGACGTAGTCTTGGACGCAGTGGTCACACTCTATCAAAACATGTTCGTTCCTTAGGAGATGGGCGGTTTGCGATCTGAGACGCCTCTCAGCTGTTTCCAAGTTGTTCGTAAACTTTTTGGCTGTTGACTTCCACTGATGAAACCGACACCTGGTAGCGACCATCTTTGAATTCGATGGTTTCTTGGTGATTCTGAAGTACGGCGTCTTGGTGGCTGGTTGTAGGTTGGAGTTATTTGATCCCAAGGTGCTCGAGCTCCCAGAACGACCTGAGCTGCGTGGATATTTCGTTGTCGGCTTTCTCTGTCACGATCACCCTCATTACGCTTGTAGGTAAGGTACAGATCGCCGTCCATCTGGCTGTTCCCGCCTGGCCTTGCAGGGTCCATCCGGAGGTCGTGTCTACTGCCATCAATGTAGGGGTCAGACGCTTAACGGATCCCGTGACGACAGGCCAGCCCAGTAGTAGTCGGCTCCAATTAGGAGGCTAAATCCATCCTCAGTGTTGGAACCTCCCGAAGCGTCGGCGATGTTAATACCTCCTTCCTCATCTGGGCAACTGCAGATTCCGATGGAGCAGTCATGATATCCGCGCAGATGCATGGAACTTCTAGCGCCTGTACGCGGACCTCGCTTCTATCGTACTGGCTCCGCAGCAAGAGCTCGACTTGTCGACACTTTGTGTGCTTCGCGGCTGCGTTGTCGCCAATGGTGAAGATCTGGAGCTCCTCCTCTCCTAGCACATTTACCTGCAACCTCTCGGAGACGCTGCGTTGAATGAACGTGCGCTGACTGCCTCCGTCGAGGAGGAGCCGAACGAGGGTGCGCCGTTGTATGCCCTCTGCCTGCGACTGTGCTGTATGAAAGAGCACCAGTGCTCTCTCCTCCTCCCCCCCCCCCGCAACATGACGGTCTCCCACTCCACGAGAAGTCTGCAACACCGTTGCTCCGTGGATCTGTTTATTCGCTGGCAATGCTGCTTTCCCCTCTTTGGGGCAGTGCGGATGCTCGCCCAGTCAGGGTAACACATGGATGCTCGAAGCGTGTCTCCCGGAGCATCGCCCACACATGGTCTGCAGTCTCGGGATCAGTGACCTCTCTCCGCACAGCGGAAGCATCTGTTCTCTTGTTTCAAAATGTCTAATCTGTCCGATACCGACGCCTGTGCAGCTCACCTGTCTGATTCATGATCGTTAGGGGAGCGAAAAACGCTTCTTTTGTCGTCTTTGTTGGTCATGGTATTCAAGGCTGCTGCTGAAGCGATAGGGCCTGCCTTGTAGCCTCTCTTTCTGTAATGCCCAGGCTCCTCGGTCCGCTGGTGTCTCTGCGCCTCTACCGATCGCATTTTCTCGCGAGATTCGGTCTCTTTTTAAGGAAGCGCCAAGAAGTCTCTAATTAATCTCCGTCCGCTATGTTTTCGTCTTGTCTCCGATAGTCTCCAAGACAGAGGTCCACGGGCACGGCTTTCTTTAGCGCGGTTAGCAGCAATACTCCGTATGTGCGAACACTGACCCCGAGAGCTGTAAGGCTCTTCACACCCAACAGCGCCTCGTCAACGAGAGAACGGAGTTTGTGGACGCTTTGGGATTTTCGTACCGGTTGTATGCTGAGCAGCCTCGACAGATGATCGTCGAAATTGCTGTCCTTTCGGCCAAACCTTTCCCGAAGAATTTCGAGGGCCTGCTCCTAATTTCTATCTGTCAGGTCAAGCCCTGCCACAGCCACGGCTGTCTTTCCTGTGAGGTAGCTGTTCAGGTACTTGAATTTATCGACTCTCGACAGTGTCAAGTTCGCGTTGATAGTTGAGTCGAATTGACTCCAGAAACCCCTGCCGCTCCCCGGCTCCCGTAGTTCACCTTCAAATTTTGATATCTCCAATTTGGGGAGCTTTACTCCTGGGTTGGTCTGTTCGACTGTCACGCTCGTTCTGGCGTCAGTGTTGGTTGGTGAATTTGTTAAGTTTCTGTCACTCAGGCGGGCAAGATCTCCGAGCATGACTCTCAGTATAGCCTTTGCTGCGCTGATCCTTTCCTTGTAGCTTTCGCTGCATGTAAACTCCTCTTCTAAGGCCTCGTCTTCGATTCCTTGCTCAATTTCGCTATCGAGTTCATTGAGCAAGTCCTCTTTCAGAACGAGAAGGTCAAATTGGGTTTCCAGTTCACCGACCGTCGTTGGATCCGCCATGGTGGCGACTTCGTTGATAAGCTTGGTTGGCGCTGATAGCACCACAGTCCGCTTTCGCTTTGCTCCGTCGGTGAGGGCTGTTTTCGCTGTACCCATCTTCTCTTGCAGTTTCTTCTCAAGGGTTACCAAATTGTTCATGAATTTAATCACAACGTTGCTTTTGTTACTCAATTTCACTTTTAAACGGAGAGGGTTAATTTTGCGTCTGTCATCGTTGCGCTCCTTTGTCGATCAGCCTAGAAGCCACGGCCATCAACCCCGTCCCGTGATCATTTTCCTTCTCCTCCGTCCGCCGACGTTTCAGATTCCGTTTTGTTTCCGGTCTGCCTTTCGCACCCCCAGATGGCTCTTGTGATGGCGGCGGCAGCCATCTACTCTTGCTCAAGTCTAGATGAAAAGGTCCGCCATTTTCTTATGCATTCTGGCTGCCGCAAGCGGCGGTGCATGGAGGCAGACCTTTGGAGTCCCGCGCATGGTTACCAACTAGCTTTGCGTCTTATCCGCTAGATTTGACGGTCTTCCTAAGGACCAATTCACGTACTTACCGGTGGAAAGATATTCGCTTTCCTTTCGAAGCTTTCTTTTTGCATAGAAAGCAGGTGTACTGTACGGCATCACGTCAACGCAAAACTAAACCAACATGAGCGGCTTCGCGCTAGGGTTTTGATAGGCGCGCCTCGGGAATACGAAACCGCGTAACCACCATATTTCCGAGATTTCGGCAGAAGGGAATTTAATTCAGCTAAATGAGTATACTGCTTTTTATAAGCGTTAGAATAACTCTAGAATTTAGTTGACAACGTTAAATTATCCACTTTTTATTTTGCTGAGAGTTTTCAGTCTTCGCGATTACCACTTGCGACTGTCGTCCTTCAGCTGGCAACATTGGTTTCTTTCTCTCGTATTTTGTCACGCTCTTTCACGATCTTTCACTCTGGACTCCAGATGTCGGTGCACAGGATTTGCCACTCCTCCTCACCCACCTTTACCCCCTGTGATCAAGTTCGCCCAATCTGGTGTAAATATCACGTGAGGACGCGGGCAAAGCTCAGTCCGCCAGGAGCCTGCTGATGTTACTTAAACATCCTCATGCTCGTTCTTTTTTTCTTTTTTTTTTTTCTTGTGGGCTTAATTTTGTCTCTTTCAAAGTCACATTTTACAACAAATCGTTTGGCGTCAGCGAGATTCAAAACTAAGGTCGGGGAAATGTGTCTGATGAACCTAAATGACTGTTTTACGTGATTAGACACTCGTGAACGCTTTTATCTTGTACACTTTCCGCTAAAGTTCCAGATACTGTCGTAATATGAAGAGTGTTCTCTTTGTTTTGTTTATCTTTTTTGCATCACACGTTATCATCCACGACAGGATGTACCAAAGTCTCTCTTTGAGCTCGTTCCAATCACTTTCAAACTGCTTTTCCTGATAAGGTTATCAGAACGCGAAATTAATATTCTACAATCTTCTATGTGCACTGGCTTACATCCCCAGGAACAATGAGAAACAAGACTTATCTTGCATTGAGTGTGCCAGACGTCTCGCTATGCATTATTGTGTCTTAATTAATATTGTGTTTTATCACCCGAATCCACGAGAAAACTGTCACGAAGAACCGTTACGAAAGACCGTGAGGTCAATTTCCCGCTTATTTTACGGGGAAAATATTGTCACGTGATGGCAATTTTCCCGCTTAATTTACGGGTAAATTATTGTCACGTGACGTTAATTTTCCCGCTAAATTTAGCGAAGAATCTGAAGTCAGGTGACCACGACATGTTGCCTCAAGTCACATGACATCAACTTCTGCGAGGTGGTAGTTTGCGCTCAGCACATTCTGTTCTCCCTGGTCTTTGTCGGCATGATCAAGTTTGTGCAATGTTTTTGTTCTACTTTTAACTGACGACCCGTAACGTTCTTTTTCCAGGATAGGCATCCCACCATGGATTTTGAAGAGGCCCTCAAGTCCGTCGGAGGCTACGGTTTGTTCAACAAGGTCATCCTAAACGCCCTGTTGGTCATCAGCACATGGCACGCCGCACTCTGTTACATGGGCAATTTGCTCGTGCACGTGACTCCACCAAGTCAGTGGTGTTTTCAAAACGACGTCAATGCTAGTATTGTGGACGTGACATCATTGCCCAGGGGGAAGTGCCAGATGATGATTCCTTCGCAAGACGGAGGCTACATGAACGCTACAATGTCAGGAGGGGACGCTATGACCTGTCCAACTGGATGGAGGTACGACAACAGTGAATTCCTGACTACGGTTACCATGGAGGTACGCAACAGTTTGTGTAGCACATTTTCCAATCTCTAAGCCGTGATGTGAATGAAAAAAAAAGTTCAGTTATTGCTGAAGTTAATTCACTTTTCTTTAAATGTGACTTGCAACCCTTCCGGGGGTTTTTTTTTCGTTTTTCTTTTTTAGATAAAGTGCGTGACCGGGAATTGAGCAAGTTTTCAGTTCTATGCCAATCCCTTAGACAGTCCCATCTCAAGCTGTTGCTTCTCACGTCAATAATATGTTGTTAGTGAGGTGTCTAGGAAAGGAGTAATAAATTTAGTGATGCAGACTACTAAAGACAGCCCCAGGGAACGAACTCAAATTTATAAATAAAAACTGATAAAACTTAGCGCTGCGCTTCCCTCAAAATTATGTGCCAAGATTAAAAAAGCAATATCCTTGCAAGGCAAGACCTTATCCAAGTTAAAGCGGGATAGATATGGTAACCCTGGAGAAGGGGAAAGAAAGGAATGGACAGACAAGAAGCCCCGAATTCAGCGAAAGATTTATTTTGAAAAACACATCCTTAAATAGGTCCCCCACCACGAGGAGACAGCACTGCCTGAAGGCCACACTACCGAGGTCAACCAACCAACACAAAGGAACAA
The DNA here is from genome assembly GCA_037355805.1 of Ixodes ricinus. NCBI lineage: Eukaryota > Metazoa > Arthropoda > Arachnida > Ixodida > Ixodidae > Ixodes > Ixodes ricinus. The sequence goes on along the minus strand of JAZHYW010026561.1, from coordinate 16,442 downwards.
GATGAGCACTCCGACTACACCCACCCCTAGCGACCGACGTCAGGACTCTCGATCGAAGGGACACAGGGAAAGCTAAAACTATTTTGAATATCCCCTCTCCCTGCTCCCTCCTACGTCGACCGATCTGGAGTCACTCGTTCGAAGAACAAAGGTTAACAAAAAGTACCCACAAAAAAAAATGTAAGTGTTAAGAAGCTTTTTAATAGGGTCGGTAAAAGCAATATGAATATTGCTAAAACTATCCTTATTCCTGGCAACCATCAACGACTCCTCTAACTAGACGTTTACAAACGTCTCTTTCCTTACACAATCTCAGTGTCTTGCCGAACAACACAACAATCGATTCACTGGGACATATGTTTGGCCAACTCGGAAGATTCTTTGCAACTCTTGACAGCTCTCCTGTCCCCTTGCTCCAAGGTTACCATGTCCCAGATTTTGTCATTCATCACAATAGGAACGTTATGACAATCAATTTTAGGAAACCCAAAGAATGAGCAGATAAACCGTTTGACATCTTAGATGGCAGCGTCATTTTGAATGTTACACCTTTGGCCATCTCGTGTAATTTTTATGGAATACCATATCTTTCTCAATCTCATCTTCATAACCACGCCCAAGCAAGGCTCTTACAAACCATTCCTTGTTTGTCAATTTCTTTGTGTCTATGATTATCGCTCTTCCTCTACAACTCTGTATCTCATCTCGATTTCTTGCGTGAACTGCGTTCAGGTACCAAGCTTACTAAATCAACAAATACGTATTTACTCGAGTAATAGCCGCAGTGTTTATGACAATAACCTGAGGGTTCGCTTTTCCGCGGAGCACGCGCATCGCCAATCTCCGCGATCGACAGCATGATTCCAGCGGTTTACAGGACAGTTGTTGTTGTTGTTAGAACGTTCTTTATTGCCCTGTTATATATAATATATGTATACATACATATCCATATATACATATACACATATACACATACACATACCATATACACATATAATGCACCATTGTCGTCTGCATCGGTGCGGGCCTAAGGATCTGCCATTGCCGTCACGGCGGTCTGGGTGGGTGTTGGTCCCAGCGCCTTCGGCTGCTGCAAAGTCGTCCGCCGGGGCCGTCGTTGTCGTAGACGAACTCCGCCAGCTTTGTCCACAGCAGGGAGACGATCGTCTTGTCACGACTGGTGGGCAGAATCCAATCGACATACGTCGCCGGACGGATCTCGTCTGGGAGTTCCTCCAGTTTCGTTTTCCGAAGGCGAGCGTGGCGCTCGCACTCCCAGACAACATGAGCAGCCGTCGCGGTCCTCCCGCACCGGCGACACGCCCCCTCGTCGGGATCGTCGCCGAAGAACTTATGGCGCAGCGCCGGGGATAGGACAGTGTTGGTCGCGAGGCGGCGGACGAGGGTCTGAGTGCTCCTCGGTAGGTCATTCGGCATCGGAGGAACGGGACGCAACTTCTCGTCCGGGCGTTCCTCCCGCTCCTCACGAAGGTGCCGTAGGGTTCTCCGTCTTCGCTGTTTAGCAATTTCCTTGACGACAGACGGGTCGGCCGGGCCGGCTGCCTCGCCGGCTGAGTTGTGGAATGCGTTCGGCGCGGATGCCATCTGGCGAACTGCTGCTCGCGCCTCGCTGTGGGCCCACTCATTGCCGTCGATACCCGCATGCGCGGGCACCCAGGAAATAGTAGCTTGGATGTTGAGCTTGTTTCGAAGTTCTAGGAACGCGGCGAGCAACTCGCCGACTATTCCCGTGTACATTGAGGGGCTCCCGCTCGCTCGTCTGCAAGTTTCGTACGCGCGGGTCGAGTCGGTGAACAGCAGGAGCCTGTGGGGTATGTCTGTTGGTGCAAAAGTTTGAAGAACCCACTGGGATGCTCGGAGAAGTGCCATGAGTTCCGCTTGCGTAGTGTCGACGTCTTCAGTGGTCGAAAGTGCAGCCGTGTTCGGAATGCCATGGGTGGTGTCGACCCACGCGACCGCCTGGACGTGCTTGGGGGTTCTGTCCTCTCCTTCGCCGTCGTCGCCGGCAGTCGACAGCAAGGTCTCCGCCATGTCAGTGTAGATGATGGTGTGCGTAGGCGGTGATTTGTGCGCGACGCTACATGTGTGCGCTTTGGCAAAGCGTTTGCGTCTCTCCGAATTGCTCGGTCCAGGTCCCATGTTTCGTGGGAGGGGTTTTCCGTCGGTAAGCGTGATCGGGGAGGCCCATGGAGGGGGCGAGTGCGCGTCTGCCGGGCGGACGTCCAGACTGGGAGACACGCGGAGCTCTTCCAAAATGGAAAGCCCAGCTGTCGAGCTGCTGAGGCGGTCTCTCTGGGCGAGGAGCGCCTGTTCGGCGAGTTCCGACAGGAGGTTCATGCCGCCGTGTGCGTACAGCTCTCGGAGGGGCGTGTGCTTAGGCAGTCCGGTAACAATGCGGATGGCTTCGCGATTGAGTTTCTCGAGTTGCTCCGCCTGCCTGGGCGTGAGGACGTGGTAGTTATAGCCGTAGAGGATACGGGATTCAAGCAGCGCCGTGACGAGCTGGCGCGTTTCTCTCTCCCGCGTGCCCCACTGGAGGTGTGTGATTCTACGGATGAGGCGGAGGAGGGATCTGCACTGTGAGGCGACTTTCGTCACCCATGTGGTGCCTTTCCCATCTTGATCTATGTAGGCTCCCAGGATCCGAACGGAGGGTTTTCGCCGTATCTTTTGGCCGGCCATGCTGAGGGCGATTTGGTTGCGGACCGCCTCGGTCTTTCTGTGGGGCCCGTTTAAAACCACGACGTATTCGGTCTTCTCGGCCGAGGCGGTCATGCCCACATTCTGAAGAAAACCCTGTATGACGTCGAGGCCAAGCTGAAGCGTGTGCTCCTGTTCGCCCGCCGATCCCGTCGTTGCCCAGATGGTGACATCATCGGCGTATACGGCGAAGTGCAGCGACGGAACCGCCTCAAGGAGTGGGGGAAGTCTTGCCATGACCAGGTTGAAGAGGGTGGGCGAGAGGACCGCGCCCTGCGGTACCCCGGTCCTGTTCGGTTGAGCGGGTCCGATGTAGTCCCCGGCCTTGATCTTGTACGTTCTGTCGTTCAGGAAACTCTTAACGAAATTGAGAAGGTGGCCGCGCACTCCGGCAAGCTCTGCGCTCTGGATGACCACCTCGTGAGGGACGGTGTCGAAGGCCTTGCGAACGTCCACCGCCACCACCGTTCTCGTCTGCACCTTCGAGCAGGCGTCAAGGACCTGGTGGCGCAACATAAGGAGAATGTCTTGCGTGCTCATCCCGTGGCGGAATCCCAGCTGATGTGGGTGGAGCGGGGAGTTCCTCTCGAGATGCCACATGAGTCGCTCGAGGACCATACGTTCAGTGAGTTTACACAGGTTGCTGGTAAGGGAAATTGGCCGGAGGTTAGTGAGCTCATTCGGTGACTTGCCCGGTTTTGGGATCGGTATCACCAGTGATTCACGCCAGGAGCTCGGGAAGTTGCCCGTTGTCCAAATCTCGTTGATCGCGTCAAGGAGAAGCTGGAGGTGGAGTTCAGGGAGGTTGCGCAGTTCCGAGATGGTTATCAGGTCTGGGCCAGGTGCGCTGCGGGCGTTCGCCCTTGCTAAAGCTGCGTGAAGTTCGGCCATTTGAAACGGTTGGTCCATGTCGACCTGCTCCGGTGCTTGGAGATCCAATGCCTGAAAATCTCCGATCATCTGGGTCGGTGTCGCGGAGTCTCGGGAGTATATGGTGGGATCCGGTGAAGCCGCAGGCTGCGGGAAGAACACTGCCCCAGCCTGGAGCGCCAGCTGCTCCTCCGAGATTCGCATGCGTAGAGCCGCTGTCTGCGCCGCGGTGCGTCTCTTGGCTTTGCCCTGCCAGTTGCGAAAGATGTGCCATATGCGCGGTCCGCTCATGTTACCGTTGAAGCTGGAGCAAAGGTCGCACCATCTGTCTGTAGAGAGTGTAATTGCGTAATCGCGCGCCTCAGACGTTATAAGGTTCAGACGACATCGCAGTCCGGGCGTTCGTCCTCTCTCTCTGTATGCACACAGCGCGTCGAGGCGTTCTTGCCATAGGTTAGCCAGGTGCAAGTCCGGCGACGGCTTGTCCTCCGCCACCTGAAATTGCTGGGTAGATGACCTTTTGGCTTCGTGTATTGTCTGTAGGAGGTGGGCCAGTTCGTGCGTTTCCGGGTCACCGCCTGATGTGGTGACGGGTGTTTGCTCCAGCTCTGCGCGGAAGGCGTCCCAGCAGACGACGCTCGTAGTTCGTTTCGGCGCCGTTATCTTGTGGCCGCGCAAACGAATGAAGATGGGTAGGTGGTCGCTCCCCACGTGTCTGCTCCTAGTTCCCAGAAGAGGGCCCGCCGCCGGTTTGTCCATGTGAGGTCGGTCGTGGTGTCACCCTGGCGGGCGTGCTGGCCAACTCGCGTTGGTAAGTCCGGATCGTTGAGCAGGCTAAGGTGGTTCTCCTTCATTGCGCAAACGAGGTTCGAACCGTGGTATGTGTCGGTCCTTGATCCCCAGCACGTGTGACGTGTGTTGAAGTCGCCGCCGATGACGACGAGGGCATCGGGGTGCATTTTCCGCAGGTCTTCGACCCAGGACCAGTCAATGGTGACGCTGTTGCGGATCGACGGTCGGACGTATATCGACACCACCACGACCTTACATTGGGGGAGTTGGAGGACCACGCCCACGACCTCTTGATGTTGCGTGCACCAGCGCTGGAGGTCGAGCTCGTCGTGCGGGATGCGGGCAGCCACTAGGACCGCCGCGTTGCCCCAGTAATTGACGCTGTGCGGCGGCGCTTTGCCGCCCGGACCGTTCGGCGTTCGTTGGCGATGCGGGATGGTGGGTCGCGTATACGTGTCGTAGCCGGGCAGCGAGAGGTTCGGAACCTGGGCCTCCTGCAGAAGCAGCACCACTGGTCTTGTCCCTGCTGGGTAGCGAAGAAGAAACTCTGCCTTCTTTCGGGCGAAGGTTCTGCAATTCCATTGCAGAAACCACGCTGCCCCCTCCCGGGTCGTCCCGGGTTGCGTCTTAGATTGTGGGTTGGTGTTCGCCATGGTAGCGTTCCACGAAAGTCTGGCTCCCCAGGAGCTGTTGGAGTAGTTCTCTTACCAGTGGAATTAGGTTGTGATACAGAATCATTTCTGTCACTCTGCACTGTTGGTGGTAATTTTGCAGCGCCGATTCGCTCTGATTTTCAGGGTGTCCGCATTTGCATTGCGTTGGTGGCGCGGAGGTTGCAGCCATACTCGGGATGGTGGAGAAGAGAGGAGGCGCAGCAGCAGGAGCGTCCTTCCGTGGTGTTGGCAGCGCCCCCGTCGCGTCCGCTCTCGGGGGTATAGGGAAGAGGGGAAGAGGGGCAGCGGAGGGCTGACGTTTCGGTGTGGGGGAGGGCGGGTCCCTCTCACTCGGATAGACCCCAGGGGAAGACCAGTTAGAGTCGGCTTGTTTAGAGGCGTGTTGGGGGATCGGGTAGGGACCACTTGCCGCTTTGAAGGGAAGGCCGGTTGTTCTCCTCGGATGTCTGCTTTCGTCATGGTTCTTTTTGGAGCCGTCTTGTTCGTTTACGTTGGACCTGTTTGTGGAGCGGCTTCGGCTTTTTTCTCGAGTGCCTCCGTCGCGCCGCGAGATCTCAGCTGTCCGTCGAACTGAGTCTGCTCGGCGCATGTCCACGTCACCACGAAGTAGGTCGCGGTGCGACGAGAAGTTTGCTCCACAGATGGGCGGTTCCGGCAAGCCGAAGGGCTCGATGTGTCGGCCCCCGTCATTCCTCTTCGCAGTTGGGACCGCTCGTGAGGTGACGGCACGGATTTTCCACGTGTGTTGTGTCTTTTGGCTGCCGTACTTCCGCGGAGACTGCTGCGCATGGAGTGCTGACTGTGTCCCTTGCTCAACGATGGTGGTTGCCCCGGTGCGTCTCTGTCTCCCCGAATCCAAGTGAACCGACGCTTGGAAAGAGATCTCCCCCTTCGGCGTTGGTTTGTTGTGGTGTCCTTGTGCCGAGGACTGTCGCTGATGTTGCGCGCGGCGCGCTCCGCGGGCAGCCTTGGTTGTGTGGCAACTGTGGATTTATCTCGTCGGCCGGCGGAGAGCGCTGCTGCAAAGGTGGGACTCCACGTTCGTATGTTGTTTTCCTCCTGCGACTGTTGTCGGGATGTCGGAGCGAGCGGGGGTTCTTCTATGGCGGACTGCTGATCGTAGTAGTAGAACACTTGGCGTTTGGGCTCGCGTCCCCTGCTCGGGTAAACTCTGTACCACCGTGAGCCCAAAGTTACGTGGTCAGGAACATTTGGGCCCTGAAAGACGACCGAGACCGATGTGCCCTGTCCTTTCCGGGTGATGTCCAGGATGGTGTGTCTCGACTGTAGCAAGGTTCGAACGACTTGCAGGGAGTGTTCGCCGATTATCTGGTGCACCGTTCCCACGGAGGCATTTGCCGGCGTGGCAGGAAAAGCACAGACCTCAATTTCGTCCAGTTTGGTAATGAGTAGAAGCTTGTCCCTTGTTTCGACGTAAGGTGTGTCAACCGCTATGATGTTTTTTGTAGGGTTGAGGCGAATGTTTGGGATGACATATCTGTTGAACCTGCTCCTGATTTCTTGTGTGATTTTGCTTTTGTTTGATGCTTCTAATTGTATTTTTGCTAGCGAGGGTCGAAAAAGCACGGTGTGCAGTCTCTCCGTTTGATTTTCGCTGGTTTTGGTTGCCCTCTGCGATTGGCGGTGGCTTACTAGCGTGAAGCCGTCCTGCGTCAGGAAATCGGCAGGTGCGCGCTTGGACGGTTGACGCTCACCTGGCGAAGTATGTTTGGTCGGCGCAGTTCTCTCGATGGTCGGCTCGTTTTCTTTGGAGGCGTCTTGGTCGAGGTAGTGAAAACTGTTTGATGTCAGTATGTGGGGTCCAGATGTTCGGCCGATGTCTGTGCTTTTCTCTGGTACCTCGTTTATCGTTCTCTCGGGAAGCATGGCGATGGAGCGGTCCTCGCGCTGAGTTGGAGAGGTTGGCGAGGCCGTGGCACCGGGAGAGAAGGGAACCCCGCAGGCGCGGTGCGTTCGGTTTTCCTATCTCCTGAGGCGCGTGACGTCAGAGGAGCTGGGGCGGCGTGGTCTTTTTGCGTGTCCTCCGGCAAGATAGCGGCGGGCTCGGATTCAAAAGCGTTGACGGTTGGGGCCATCTTGGATGCTGTAGCTCCTGGTCTGGGTTTTTTATGCCGACGAGGCGTCCTGATCGGGGCGTCCTGGTTCCCTCCTGCGTCTTCTTCAGTTTTGTGGCAGCCGGTGATGGCGTTACCGTGCCTTGCGTGTGCCGTGGACGTAGTCGCATTGGGCTTCCTGGGTCGTCGCACCGTTGCGAGTTCGTTGCAGGCAGTCAAATCTCTCATCGCATATTAGGCAAATGGTCGATGCATGAAGCTTCGGGGCTACCCTAGACTTTCTCTAGACATTGATTGTTGATTTCGCGCTAAATTAATTGTTTTAACTCATCGGTGATTTAGATAAACTCAGTGAAAATGAAGAGCTCACGTGAGGGTGGTGGAGCTGTTACAGGACAGAGATAACGTCTTCGCGCGAAGATACCATCTCTGGAAGGTTCCATTTGTAGGAGACTCGTGTTCTTGATCTAGTTATTCGCCATGTTATTTACGCGCAACGCGATGATTGGCTGTATATGTGCTTTGCGGGAAAGTGGACACAAGAGCCTTGTTCATAAGTAGTGCGGCTATTACTCGAGTAAATACGGTATCGTACGGCCGTTCCAGATTGTGTGATGGCGTCAAGCTACAGCTGTCCTACCGTTATTTCTTGCAGAACCAGTGGGTCTGCGGTGAAAACCGGAAGATGTATGCCGTTCACACAGCTTATTGGGTTGGTTCTATAACAGGCAATCTTATCGCAGGATCTTTTTTCAGATAGGTATTCATTTTTTTTAACTTGAACAAATATTTAGTCCCAACAATATAGAAGAATTTCGTGCTATTGTTTTATTATTTTAATAGTTCTTTTTTGTTTCATATCCTAAAATATGCTCTCTTTAGGAAATTATTCCAAACATTGTTAAATGTAACAATCGAGCATGCTTTCATTTAAAATTTATGCAAAATATAACAATAAAAATAAAACTTTAGATAAAGATCTACCTAAAGATGCGTCATTGAATTTTTTGAATTGGCATTTCATGAACAAATGGATATACGAGGGGGACCCAGAAAACCGAACTAAATTTTTTGCACTTATTTATTCCCATTTCAAGTACAAACGTTCAATCTCCTTCAAAGTACTGTCCACTTGCACTAATACACTTGTCTAATCTTTTAATCCATGTGTCGAAACATTGTTTAAATTCATCTTTTGTGATGCTTGACAGCGCCTCCGTCGTTTTCTTCTTCACCTCAGCAACGTCCAGCAAAACGCTTTTCCTTTCATTTCTCTTTTCATTCTAGGAAACAAAAAAAGTCGCACGGGGCAAGGTCGGGTGTGCGCCGTTTTTAATAGTTCAATAGTTTCTGTTCCACTTTTTCCGAGCAAAAAACGGAATTTAACTGCCGCACGCTGTTCGCAGAAATCAGACATTGCAAAAACGACGCCCACACGAAACACTTGTCACTATAAACCCAGCCGCAACTAGTCCTAACCTTCTTCGAGGACGGAATTAGGCCTAATGACTCAGCAATGTTCGCTCTATCAACTCCTGGCGGCAAAATCGCGGTACTGCAAAAAGCTCTGCTTAAAAAAGAATTGGATTCGGTTTCTTTTGGGTCCCCCCTCGTATATTGATTACCACGTGGTAAGTGCTATTCATAATACAGCCTTGATGCAACTGTCAATTATTATGTCTTAAATTTGAAATTCAGTTTTCCAAAGTGTGAGTTCTGAAAAAAATGTAACCTGCTATTATGTGGCGAGGTAACGTTATTAAGCTGAACGTGCCATCAAGACTGTTATCTGCAGTGCACTCCAAGATATCTTCTCTGAAGAAAGAGCTAAAGTAGTTCTCCTTGTTGTTGTTGTTGTTTATTGTTTTAGGCGTTTGACGACACTTATTGCAACAGGCGTCTTTAGCGACGAAACACAATATCTAACCTTTTGTTTAGATAAATAGTAATATATGTCACAAACGACACATTTAGATGACCCACAAAGAAATATTAAAATCTCCATGTTCTGTGACGTTTATGCTAAATATTAAATTAACAAATACGTACTTAAAACGAATTCCCGTCAAATCTCCGAATTTACGAATCCATACACGTAGCCATTCATTAGGTAGCGGTATTTCTGTCAGTAAAACATTATTTTAACCTTAGCGAAACATTGTTTTCTTCATATAGAGGCTGATCATGAAATAAATGGGTTCATTAGTTCGTGCGACGCGGGGTCAAAACGTTTTGCTACACTTTTGACGTCCTTTAGTCGAAGAACACAGACAAATCCATTTTTGAAATCGTTATGGTATCCGGACGTCATATTTCACCAAAATTAAAACGAATTACACACGTGAATTAACTGACCCTTAAACCGTGCCGAAGGGTGAGGAGTTGACGCTTACATGCTATAAGAAGGTTGTTCAGATAGTATCGGTGATCCAACTACTTTGAGTACGACACAAGAAGAGATTTGTTAATCATTATCGATCTAAGGTTTAGAACCATCTTTATGCAGATGCACAACGCTGCAGCGATTCTTTCGTTATTTCCGTTGCTTAACAAATGAGACGATTTTGTGAGCAAACCACGAAAGCGCTACACAAAACTCTAGCACACTCGCAAAATGCCAATGCAGAACCAGCTTCACCACAGATGATTGATGCGCGAATGTTCTGTAGTTTTAAATGCTTTAGCATTTATTGCCCTGCAGGTACTTGCACCTGTCTTTGCTTAGGACGGTCGTGGTTTGAACTGGATTGGACTGCACTGGACTGTACTGGTTTCGTCAGGGCGCGGAGCGATTTCGCCGTGCTTTTTCGCTCCATTCGTTCGCTCGCTACTCTTTCTTTCTCCTTACAAGAGAGAATGAGTCTTCTTGCACGCTTCCAACATCGTCGCGCCGCGGGAGCGGGACAGTAGGGGATCGAGCGGCCGTGGAGGTGGCACAACGTCGCGACAGCGCAAAACCAAGACGCAGCGACGACGGCGTTTGAGCGAAACCGCCGACACCCGGGGGAAGATTGGATCTTTCTGAAAACGGATCGTTATCCACGCCGTGATCGAGGGAGGCTGTCGTGGTCGCATCCCGAACCGCCGACATCCGGGAGAACAGATGGACTGGCTTTCCGAAGACTGCAGTATACGGAACGTTGCGAAGTTGATTGCCATATTTCGCTGAGTGGGAACCCGTGCGCTAAATGCTAACACATTTCGTCATGAATCAGCGTAGCGACAGCAGCGACTTCGGCATAATTATTTTCTTGATTTTTTTAAATTTTTAAATGACATTCGCATAAGTTTTGAAGCAATGCAAAATCAGGAAAAAAATTTTCGGGGACTATATAGTGACTTTGAAAAACACAGGGTGTGGTTTATCATTTCTTCTCTTCGCGCTTCGTGATTGGTTCTTCGACACTTTTCTCGGCTCATGCCGCAATCTGACTGGCTGCGCAGAGATGACAAGATGCGCGGGACTCGCCGCGCCCAGAGTCCTTTGTTAAGCTGTCAGTGACCACAGGTCTCACGTTCAACTTTACTCAGCGGCATTATGCTTTGTTGTAACGTCACGTGACTCTCTCTTCGCAGAATCGGCAGAAAGAATATATTCATGATGCTGACGATGATCGGCGCCCTCGGCAATGTCTTGGGGGTCTTCTTCACTGGATTCCAGAGCTTCGTAGCTCTACGTTTCTTCACCGGCATGGGTTCGGAGGCCGTTTCCGGCACGGCGTTCATCATCGGTGAGCGTCGTCTTTGAGATGTGCACAATTGTCGTTGGTTTTATTTGAAGATAACCGTACAATAAAACGTTCGTGCACTTTTGTAGCGCTTATACCTCGGTCGAAAAATGCCGAATCACTGGGCTATGAGCGGATCCGTAGCGTCTGATAATCCGCAGAAAAGAGCTATTGTGCATGGTCAGAACACCACAACCCAGTGGACAAAATGAAGAGAAAGGCGAGCACTACGAATAACTGCCACGGGACACAGGGGATTAGACGGACAAAACCTCCGGTGTCTCGGACGGACAAAATTACGGGGCAGCAAACTGATGATGGAGGCAAATTTGTAGAAAACACACGGGTGATTATGTATGAATGCGAGAGCATTTGTCGTTGCACACAGCCAAATTAAGCGTTGAAACTGAGTTTGCGCATAGGTCGCGACGTCAATTTTTCCGCTAAATTTAACGGGGAAACTCGCCGCTAAATTTAGAGTCGTCCTTGAGCTTAGCCCTAGAGGTTGGTCCTTGGGGTCGTTCTAAATGTTGTCCTTGATGTGGTCCTCTAAGACGTCGTCCTCGACATCGCCCCTGACGCCGTCCTTGACGACGTCTAGGACGACCTCTTATGGGACGACGTCACATACGACACCTGGAACAACCTCTAAGACGACTTCTAGGGCGACCTCAAGGACGACCTCTAGTACGACGTCTTGGAAGACCTCACAGACGACGTCAAAGGCAACCTTTAGGACGACCTCGAGGGTGATCTCAAAGACGACCTTTAGGACGAACTCAAGAACGACGTCTAGGACGACCTCCAAGACCACGTCATCACATTAATGTCTAGCGCAAGCACAAACTGAACACCAGTGCTGCGTCAGTGTTGGGCTGGACCCAACACTGACGCAGTCCGAGTCCAGTAAGTACGTCGAAAGACCATCAGCGTTGGGCTTGGCCCAATTGCTGCGTCGGCATCATCCGAGTGTGTTGTTACGTGGACGCTGACGACAATGTTCGCAGGCTTTGATTGTCCCAGGCGGTGCTGACAATGCGCGATTGAACTCGTATTCTACTGCGCAGTAATGGAGTACACGGTTTGCGAAAGGAGAACGCTCGTGTCCTTCATCTGGGCCCTGTCTTGGACCCTGATGGCTTCTGCGTTGCCCTGGTACGCCTACCTGCTGCAAAGCTGGAGGGGAGTCATGCTTACCAACACCGCTGTGGACGCGTTGATGGTCGTCGTCATGTGGTAAGGCGGAGCTTTTGTGGCGTATTCACCCGCTTTTTGCGCGAGTTGATAGCACACATTGGACACGCGGGAAGTCGGGCAACAGCAGACAACAGGTACGTCGTGTATTTTTGTTCTAAAGCACAATATGATTGCATTTTATCTTCAATGACAACTTAAGAAACGCACAGCGTGGCGCATCCCGAAAGTTTTATTATTGCTACGCAGCTAATAAGATCGAAGCCTTATTTATTAAGAACACTGAAACACAAATCACGTGACAAGAAGCGGGCCCATATTATAGACCGACACGCTGTTTACGAACAAGCTCGCGTTTGCCCACACAAGGTGTGGGCACTGCACGTGCGCAGAAACCAAATTCGCGTAAAGCGTCTGCACATGCGCATGCGCAGTGCCGTCGACGGCGTCACCGCAACGGCGTGACGTCAGGGCCGCGTGTTGGTCTATACCATGCCCTGCGTTTATTGAGCTGTCGGTGGCTAGAAAGGTTGCCCTTTTACTCTTATAGATTCAGATGACGCGGTATAATTTGATTCGAACTTTCTGCGAACCAGATGCGACCACACCCCCAATTATTGGTGAAAGACTAATTGTAGAAATGTCCACGCCTTCTTCGTAGGACGCACACAATTTCTACAGGTTTACTGTCACGCCAGAAGGCGCAAACAGACTGTGTTTTCTGCCATTTAATAAAGTATTAAAAATGTTACACGAAAAAAAGTAAATTTGGGTGGCCGGGGGTGGGGGGGGGGGGCGGTTCCACAGCCGTTTAAGCAGATCATATATGTCGTGGTCTCCTGCCTCCTTCTCAGTTGGGTTCCGGAGTCATCAAGTTGGCTCTTGTCTGTGGGACGCAAGGACCAAGCGCTCGTCCACTTTGAAAAGATTGCTCGCTTCAACGGTCATACGGTCTCTCAGGAAGACCTCACCAAGCGGCTTCAGGTAAGCACATAGCTGGATGAAATATAAAACTGGACGAGGCGAAATTGAGTTAAGGAGAAAGTATAAACAGGCAGAACAAGAGGGACCCTGCTTACATCTCTTCCAACTACCGCTTGAGCTACATCGTGCACTGAACATTTCGATGGTGATGCCTCCACTGAATTATTATGTTGTTGCACAACAACCCCTGTGAATAAACGAGGAGACCGTTACGGCTTTGTGACGCTAACCCAGGAAGGTAAAGTTTAGGGTAAAAAGTAGAAAAACATGTTGCAAAAATGTCGGCGTTCCAGACAACATATTTGCTGGACGCACACTGCCATGTTCAAAGAATTTCGTTCTTAATTTATTTTCATCACAAATAACAATTCAAAGTGATTGGCTGGTGGAGCAATATGAATCCTCTTGAGGGTCATGTGTCACTGATTTCCTAACCTGTCACCAACTCTAGTCAGCAGACCGATTCCAGCTGCTAAGGAGCCTAGGTAACTTCAATATATACATAAATGACGGTGTCCCCATTCACTGCGCCCAAAAGCAGAGTGAAAGAAAAGAGCGATGTCTGAACAAGACCAGAAAGAACGGCAAAATTCTCCTTGTGCTTCAGGCATCTCCCGGCTGGAGCACTGTCTGTTTGAGGCCTTCAAGCAGGCGTGTGTGCGAACAAGGACGACTCCTCGATTGGCTCTCATCGGCCCCTAGAGTTCCTGTATAGGCTCCCTACGGGAGCCAGAGTTGCGCGTTTGTTTTCCACATGCCGCCGCGCCGCTATTCGCCGAGATCTGATCACGTGAGGAGCCGGATCAAGTGCCCTGCCGGAAAGTAGACGTTGCACGCTCCCAGGCGTATACGTTCCCCTGCATTTGATCGCGCCGCGCGCCTCGAACGCGCGGCGCCGCTATTCGCCGAATTCAGTCACGTGAGGAGCAGGATCAACATGCCATGCAGGAAAGACGGCGCTACGGGGATGAACGCGCAACTCTGCCTCCCGTAGGTCTATCGGCCCTTTCCATGCTGCGCCATCTCACGGCATTTGTCAGAAATGCGAGCGAACTTTCGGCACACTTGATAGGGCCGGCGCCGTTTAGACACCTCTATATTCTTCTACCGTGCTCAAGAGCGTTTTGAAGTAGTTTAAAACGAAATGCAAATCTAATCTAAGCTGTTAGAAAAAAATCCTCTTGTTACTTTAGATTGAGACTGGAATCAAAACGTTTTGTTAAAAAATCTGAACTTATTTAGGGCCTTTACTACCAGCTTTGGTACATTTATCGACCGGCGGTGATTATATGAAGCTTACGCATGTCTAATTTTAATGACTTCACAATTTAGTATTTACACGTTCTTACTTTACGCGCATGTGAGCTCATGGATGTTTTATTCAATCGCAGGTCTCTCTCAGTGACGTCAACTTACAATCGTCATCAGACAAGGCCGTCCCGTCGTTTTGGGAAAGTAGCCTAGCCGTGTTGAAATCTCCTCGCATTCGAAGAAGAACGCTCCTCATATACGTTGGCATGTGGGTGTTTTGTTTGCTTTTAACTCCGTGTTCAGCGGGTGTTTTAAACAAATACACAAATCACATTCTTTTCCTTTTTTTTCTGCGTGTGTTGACGAATTGCGGAACACGGGAAATAAGAGTCCGCCAAAGTTAATAGTGCCAGAAAATGCAACAAAGGCAAATTTGTGCTTGTTGCCATATATTAAATCTTGATGCTATTTTTAGAAATTTTAAATCGCCAATGGCTGTTGGAATAACTAGTTATGCCACTCGTCTTCATGCACATCCGCTAGTGTCCTATTCTTATTGCGCATTTTCGGAAATCTTCTAACGTATTATTCAGATGACATTAAAGCTTTTGTTACTTTCTAACGAATGTTTAGCTCCTTTTACGCCGTCCATGAGCCTAAAGCTTTTTGCTCAAATCATTTTTAATCAAATATCTTTAAATCACAACACGTAATAAAGTAGAAGGTTGGGCTAGTTGGTATTGGCCGTACATAGTGAAATATACAGAAAAGCGCAAAAGGACATAAAGAGAAGAAACACACCGGATAGAACAGAGCGCTGTTCTATCCGGTGTGTCCTTTCCCTTTATGTCCTTTTGCGCCGTGGCTCTGATTAAAGAATAGTGGGTAGACATCAGCAAGCTGCATCCAGGTCTACCCTCTATCCTTCAATCAGAGCCAACTGAGCCCGGCGTTCAAAGTCACCACAACCCCCTGGCAAAAGAAGCAGACCAACTTGCGCCCCGCATAAGAGTAGAGATAATAACACCGTGTTTTTCCTTAGGTGACTGTGAATAATAATGGAGCATTTCAAGGTAGTAACACCTTAGCGCAAAGAAGACCCCAGTCGTAGATAGACCTCTGTAGTCTGGGTGCACGTAGCGCCGATCACTTCTACATGGACGATGCTTCTACCCGACCAGGTTCATCATTTGCCTCTGTTACAACGCCAATGCCCTGGAGGCTGCGCAGACTTAACGAGAACATCTACGCTTCGTATTCGCTGGCCCTTTGCCTTTGAGTTCCCCGTTAATCTCATCTGCATCGCGGCCTTGGACACCATCGCCCGTCGGTGGCCAAACTCGCTCTTCTTTGGCTCATGGGAGCCGTGGTTGCCCTCATCATGGGTCTTCTCGCACTTTTTGGGTAAGCAGCCAGCACAACTAATCGTATACTGATCCATTGTCCAATTAATTAAAATTATGTTCATTAACACTTTATTATTGAAAAGAAACATAGGGCTATAACTAGAAACTGACTGAGCGTCATCAGAAACCGCTAATGCAGACGATATTAAAAAAGACCTGGAGCACGTGGGAAAGCACGGTCGAGCGCTAAAGTTACGACCACTCGCGCGGCAGTGAGCAAGGGCGATGCCGATGCATTTTTTTCGCTTCCTCATCATCCGCGTTTTCTAACTCCAGCCTTGTGCCTGTTGCACGAACGAGTAACTTTAGCGCACTACTGCGCTTCCCACTGGGGCCTATGTGCTGTGAAATAGCTGAGGTCATACAACGAAGTGCAGGCCTCAGCTTTGTAAAGGTGTTGACCACAACCCGCTACGAGATCTCGAACCCTGCAGACAACGCTTGTGGCGCACATGGCCAGTACGACATCGTTATAGCAGAGAGAGAGCAAAGGGAAAAAACGGCCTGAGAAACTCTGGCCTAAATGCTCGAGCGTATTGCCCCGGTGCGTGGAGCCGTCTTTGGTTTGGACGGTCGTGGTTTGCACTGGACTGCTTTTGCGAGGTCGCGGCGCAGTTCGCCGTGTTTTTTGGCCGCGTTCGTCGGCTCGCGTCCACTTCGCTCTCTTACGAGGTAAACAGTCTCGGGAACGCTTTCAATGCGCGCCGTTGTTGACGCGCATTCCTCTTACGATGGCACCGGGACGTG
>JAZHYW010026556.1:0-13886 GCA_037355805.1 Ixodes ricinus | reverse complement strand
TACGTATTGCTTGGTATAGATATTATCGTATAAGTCGCACCTGAGGTGTTTCCTCTGTGAGGCGGTCCGTTGTGCCTTGCTGTCGGGAGTTTTGTTTGTTTTGTTTTGTGTCTATCAGATTTTCAGTAAACCATTTTGTGGTTGAAAAGAAAGGAGTCTGTGTTGTTCCTTCTCCCCTCACCGTGAGCCAGTCACCGGGGCGTGGACCTATCGTCCGGTCAGCGGTCCTATCAAAATTATGAATTTGTTTGCATAGAATATCTTTTTTTTTTTTATATATTGTCACGAACGGAGGTGACACGAAGACCGAGCAGTGAACTCAAAAATAACGGTTTAATAGGCGAACTTGTGCCAACCAAAAATAAGTAAAGAACGAAAGAGCGTCGAGGTAGCAGAAAAGCAGGCGGCGATTCGGCGGCGACAACAGAGCAGGAGCGGGACTGACTCGACAAGGTCGCGGGCAGCTGCTTATCTAGAGTGCGTCGTTATCTCGAAAGTTCGGCAAAGAAAGTTCGAGCGTCGCGTGCTCGGGGCGAGGATGAACTGGCACTTTCGAGAACAACAAAGCAAAGGGAAAGTTACAATTAGTTCGAGAATGAATGGGAATCTTCTAGAAGACCGTGACCGAGCGTTGCTTTCTCGGCTCTGCGGGCGGCATTTCCCCCTTTTAAGTGCATCGTCCCGATGCAACGTGAAAGGAAAACAGAAATGGCTAAAAAATTTACGGTGAAACGAAATAAACTTGCAGTATCGCTAATCCTATCGTGCGTAGAACGGCTTGAGTCGAACGACGTGGACGACTTCGGGTCGTGGCTGGCAGGGCGTCCTGATGGTCGGGTTCCGTCGGGGAGCACCTCAGTAGTTCAAGTCCCCAAGGCGGCGGATGACCTTGTAGGGTCCGAAGTAGCGTTTTACAGTTTTTCGCCGAGTCCGCCGCGGCGAATGGGTGTCCACCCACACCCTGTCTCTGGGCTGGAACTCCACGCCGCGGCTACGAAGGTTGTACCGGCCACCGTCCACACGTTGCTGGTCCTTTATTCCGAAGACCGGGCTAGCTGGCGTACGTCTTCTGCTCGTTGGGTGACCAGCTGGGCGTCATCGGTGCTGTCGTCCGTCGGGTCGTGGGGCAGCAGGGCGTCGTTCATCATCGGCAATACCACCTCCCGGTATTGCCGCACTCAGTTTTCCACGGCGGGGCAGGTGGGACAGGCTTTCTCGGAGGGACCTACGATGAGGCGATGCAGGGCGTTGTGGTGACGGCGACAGGAAACCGCGACGGGTAGACGGTCCCGGGGATGGCGACCGGCAAGTGCAGGTATTCGTCGATGTCCCGGGGTCGCTCGCCGTAAGCGTGGTCGCGGGTCGCAGGGTGGAAGCCGCGTAGCTCCCAGCTGTCGGTACGGGCAACGGCGGTTAGACATGGTCAGCTTCCCCGCAGTGGAAACAAAGCGGGCATCGGTCGGCCGTTCGCCACACGCCGGTTTTTCCGCGCCGAGGGTCGCTCTGGTCCGGACGTGCTGCCATTCTTCGCGTCGCTGGAGCAGTACTGTGGCGCTGGAGCTTCACGTCGTGGTGGCGCCGTAGCTTGGCGGTGGATCTTGCGGTGGTCGTCTGGCCATGGCTGCGTAGGTCACGCGTCGGTTCCTCGGAGGCTGGCACGTCGACTGGAGGTTCAGGCTGCAAGGCCCGCTGTACCTCGTCGGCGTACAATCTCGGCGACCGAGCAGCGACGCCGGGCGCTCAGCAGCGGGGAGCAGCTTTCTAAGCTCCTCTCGGACGACGTCCCTGATAACGTCACGGATGTCCCGGTGCGGGGCGCCGATGTGTCATCATTAAGCAGTAGTGGAGGCAACGACGCCGGGATGTCGTTGGTAGAAGGAGGCGCGTGCTTGGAGGGCGGGCTCCATGTTCATTGCTCTCCGCGACAAACGCTTCGACGGTGGTCGGCGGGTTGCGGACGAAGCCCCCAAAGATGTCGTCCCTCACCCCGCGCGTGAGGACACGCAGCTTCTTGTCGCCGGCGGCTTGTGGGTCGGCACGCGCGCTCAGACGCAGGACGCCTTGAACGAAGCTGGTGACGCTTTTGTTGGGGCCTTGCGTCCTCGCCTGGAGAAGGTCTTCGGCCCGCTGCTCTACGATGCTGATTCATAAACGCCCGCTTCAGCTCGGTGACCGCAGGCGTCCCACGACGTGAGCGCAGCTCTCGGGTTCTCGAACCAGTGCCTCGCAGTACCCTCCAACGAAAAGCAGAGGTTCTGCAGGTACTGCTCGGCGGTCCATCCGTTATGGCGTGCCACGCGCTCGTAGTGATGGATCCAGTCCTCGACGTCCTCGTGGATCTCCCCGTGGAAAGGCGCCGGAGTCCGAGGGGCGACGGGCAGGCAAGCGACGGGTGAGGAGCGGTCATCGTCGTGGCCTTCTCTACCCCGCACCTCCACCAGAAATGTCACGTAACGGAGGTGACACGAAGACGAGCAGTGAACTCAAAAATAACGGTTTAATAGGCGTAACTTGTGCCAACCAAAAAAAGTAAAGAACGAAAGAGCGTCGAGGTAGCAGAAAAGCAGGCGGCGATTCGGCAGGCGACAACAGAGCAGGAGCGGACTGACTCGACAAGGTCGCGGGCAGCTGCTTATCTAGAGTGCGTCGTTATCTCGAAAGTTCAACAAAGAAAGTTCGAGCGTCGCGCGCTCGGGGCGAGGATGAACGGGCACTTTCGAGAACAACAAAGCAAAGGGAAAGTTACAATTAGTTCGAGAATGAATGGGAATCTTCTAGGAAGACCGTGACCGAGCGTTGCTTTCTCGCTCTGCGGGCGGCAATATATCTCAGAACCTGTAGACAAACTGGCGTCCGCGACAGGACCTGCTGACCACGGTGACGGCTCGGGCTGAGAGGGGACTGGAACGGAGAGTGTAGAGTTAACCGCTACCGTAAATGACGGGCAGTATAGAGCGTACGTCTATGCGGGACCCCACGGTTTGGCTTGCCGATTGCTAATGAGGCGGGAGTTTAAACCCTTGTATAGGAACTAGAGCGAGTTTGAAAATATGGAGCTCAACGAGCTAATCGCGTGCGGGAAAGAGCTCGGGCTTGAGGGCGCGGCTCTTAAGAAATGGGTTGATAACGAAAGGGCCCAAGACCGAGCAGCGAAAGCTCAAGAACAGGAGCAGGCTCGGGAGGCGGAGCTTCGTAGCTTGGAGCTTAAGATTAAACTGCAGGAACTGCAGAACGCGGCTCCGCCAGGGACAGGTGAGAACGGGACAGCGTCGGCGTTGGGCAAGAGCCCACAGCGGTGGCTACCGACGTTCGACGAGAAGAAAGATGATCTCGATGCTTACCTGTCACGCTTCGAGAGGCTTGCGACCGGGCAGCACTGGCCGCAGGAGCAATGGGCCACGGCATTGAGCGTATGCTTGTCCGGAGAGGCGCTGGCGGTGTTTGCCCGACTAGCCCCGGAGGATTCGCTCGAGTACGAAAAGGTGAAGAAAGCGCTCCTCCGGAGGTTTCGCTTAACCGCCGACGGCTTTCGGGACAAGTTCAGAGGCGCACGGCCCGAGAAGGGTGAAACGGGTACACAGTATGCGGCTAGATTGTCCAGCCTTTTTGACCGTTGGGTCGGCCTGTCGGAAACAGAGAAAGAATTCTCCGCCTTACGTAACTTGCTGCTTACGGAGCAGTTTGTTCGAAGCGTATCGCCGAAGATGTCCCTGTTTTTACGAGAACGAAAGGGTAAAGCGCTGGAGGACATAGCGAGCCTCGCAGACCGCTATCTCGAGGCCCAGGAGCAGGAGCCTGTCAGGCACGAGGATGCTGGAGGGGGTCCCTCGCAAAATGGATCCCATCCGAAGCCCAACGGAAAACGGAACGAAAACAACAGGCCCCCGGGAAGATGTTTCTTGTGCGGCAAGAGCGGACATTTGGCAGCTGAATGTCGAAGTGGCCTGAACCAAAACAGGAAGGCAGTGGTCTGCCAAAATTGCGGCAAGACGGGGCACGCGGCTAACAGGTGCTGGAGTCCGGTCGGAGGGGCGCGGGTTTCCTGCTTGCATGCGGCCGGGGAAGAGATGAACCCCGTATCGGATCGTGTGAGAGATGGTTATGTAGAGCTGCGGGACGGCACAAAGGTACCCGTGGTAAATGCAATGTCCGCGGCCACCCTTCTCACCGGTGACATGCCGGTGGCCGCCGGCAGGCTAGAGGGACAGGCTGTCACGGTTCTGCGGGATACGGGCTGCAATACTGTTGTGGTGCGCCGGAACCTTGTTTCCGACGAAAGCCTGACGGGGCGGTCGAGCCTCGTCTACTTGGTCGACGGAACCGCGAAGGTTTTGCCTGAGGCCAAAGTGCATGTCCAGACTCCGTTCTACAGCGGGACTATCACTGCGAAGTGTATGGACAGCCCATTGTACGACGTCATTCTGGGAAATATTCCGAATGTGCGTGCTCCCGGGGACCCGGACATGGGCTGGAATGCGTCAGACGAGACCGAAGAACGAGCCCCAGATGACAAGCCAGAAAATACTGGGGTTTCAGCGACCGCTGCCGTGGAAACTAGATCCAGAAAGAAGATGGCAAAGAAGAGCGTCAGTCCGCTACGAGTGCCAAGCATTGAAGGCGCCCCGCGGGGCCAGAAGAGTTGGCTACACAGCAAAAAGAAGACCTCAGCCTAAAGACGTGCTTCGAGCGAGTGGGGAAAGAAATGACTTGCAAAAAGTCAAACGAGAGGTACGAGTTCGTTATGCACGAGGGGCTGCTGTACCGAATTTTTCGACCTGCGGTAGATAGGGAGGTGCACCAGCTAGTGCTTCCCCAGGGGCTACGAGACGTGGTGCTTCGGATGGCCCATGATGGCATCCTGGCTGGACACCAGGGAGCAGAGAAAACCACCCACCGGGTTTTGGAGGAATTCTACTGGCCTGGAATTCAAGCCGATGTAAAGAGATTCGTCAGGTCCTGCGATCAGTGTCAGAGGACCACCCCAAAAGGGAAGGTGACGAAGGCACCCCTCGGCACGATGCCCCTGATAGACACTCCTTTCCAGCGGGTGGCCGTCGACATCGTGGGCCCCATCACACCTGTGACGGCGAAGGGGAATCGATATATCCTGACACTTGTGGACTATGCCACCCGATACCCTGACGCTGTAGCCCTCCCGGATATTACAACGGAACGTGTGGCTGAGGGCCTGGTAGAGATGTTTACACGGATCGGTCTGCCAAAAGAAATCGTGAGCGACCGCGGCACCAACTTCACGTCAGAAGTGATGAAGGAGGTGAGCAGGTTACTCTCCATGACACAGCTACACACCACACCATATCACCCTATGGCCAATGGTCTTGTAGAGAAGTTTAACGGGACTATCAAGATGATGATGCGACGCATGTGCCAGGAGAAGCCAAAGGACTGGGACCGGTACCTCGCACCCCTTCTCTTCGCATACCGAGAGGTGCCGCAGGCGAGTCTGGGGTTTTCCCCCTTTGAACTGCTATACGGTCGACACGTGCGGGGGCCCCTCTCGGTTCTAAAGGAGCTGTGGACGAACGAGGCCTTGGAGCCGGAGATCCGTACCACCTACGAGTACGTGTGTGAACTCCGAAACCGACTGGAGGCGACCTGCCGGTTGGCCCATGAGGAACTCGAACGATCGGGTGCTCGGTACAAGAAGTACTACGACAAGAAGGCTCGGAACCGAGCCCTGAGCGCGGGTGACCGGGTGCTAATCTTGCTCCCGACAGACAACAATAAGCTGCTCATGCAGTGGAGAGGGCCCTATCCTGTCATGGCAAGGAAGGGCGAAGTAGACTATGCGGTGGACCTCGGGCATGCAACGAGACTCTTTCATATCAACATGTTGAAGAAATACGAAGAGAGGGACCCGACGACCGGGAGCGGGGAAGGCGTTCAGTGTGCTCTGGTAACGCCGGACGAAGAGGAGTGGGAGGACAGGCTGCCGCTCTTGAGCCTCGAAAGGGTGGAGGATAGTCGAGACGTGGCAATGGCTGACGGGCTTACGGAGCAACAGCGGCGGCAAGCCCAGACCTTCCTCAAGGAGTTTGACGTGGTATTCTCGGATGTACCCGGGCGCACGGACCTGGTGGAGTGCCGGTTGGACATATCGGCCACCAGACCGGTACACACAAAGCAGTACCCGCTTCCGCATGCTGTGCGCCACACGATCAACGACGAGGTGCGGAAGATGTTGGAGATGGGAATAATCGAGCGGTCCCATTCGGCATACAACTCTCCTGTCCTCGCCGTGAAGAAGTCCGACGGCACCCATCGCCTATGCATTGATTTTCGGGCGCTCAATGATGTCCTGGACACCGACGCCGAACCGATTCCCCGAGTTGATACCTTGTTCTCGGAGGTAGGAGCGAAGAAATATTTTTCGAAGCTGGATTTTACGAAAGGGTACTGGCAGATCCCTCTCTCCGAGGAGTCACGGGACAAGACTGCCTTTTCAACGGACACGGGACTCTACCAGTTTAGATTCATGCCGTTTGGGATAAAGACGGCCCCTGCAATCTTCACGAGGCTCATGCGACGTCTTCTTGGGGCGGTGCCCGGGGTTCTATACTACTACGACGATGTCCTCATCGCAAGCGACACGTGGGAGGAACACCTGGCGACGCTCAGAGAGGTGCTGGAAAAGATCCGAACTGCGGGGCTTACGGTGCGTCCCACAAAGTGCGAAATCGGGAGGGAAGAAATTGCCTTCTTAGGGCACCAGATTGGGAAAGGCAAAATGGCCCCGCTCAGTGGACTTGTGGAGAAAATCCAAGGAGCGAAACGACCGGAGACGAAGCGCCAGGTGCGCTCATTCTTGGGGCTGGCGGGATATTATCGGGAATTCATCGCCAACTACGCAGAGCTGGCCGCTCCCCTGACCGGCTTGACCCGAAAAGGAGGCAGCAACCGAGTCGACTGGAAACCGGAGCATGAGGAGTCCTTCGGTGAGCTGAAGCGCAGGCTGGCAAGCGCGCCGATACTTAGACTGCCCGACATCCAAAAGCCCTTCGTTCTCAGAACCGATGCTTCGGATCAAAGCATCGGTGCGGTCCTCCTCCAGGCGCATGACGGTGTTCTACACCCGGTCGCATACGCGAGCCGGAGGCTTCTGCAAAGGGAGGTCGCCTACGCGACCGTGGAGCGGGAGGGGCTGGCTCTGATCTGGGGTATCCAGAAATTCCACACGTACCTCTACGGGAGGTCCTTTGTGCTGGAAACAGACCACCAGCCCCTGCTTTATATCAATCGTACCCGCCATTCCAATGCTCGTGTGATGCGCTGGAGCCTCCGGCTCCAGGAGTACGATTTTCGCGTACGATACATTAAGGGGAGCGAGAACGTTGGGGCAGATTACCTCAGTCGCATGTAAAACAGGGCCAGCGCAGTTTTTTTTTTTTTTCTTTTTTTTTTTGCTGGCACCTGCGGCTGGGGTTGGTGTTTGTTGAAGTAGAGACAGCGGAACTGTATTTGTATTTTTGTTGTTGTGTGTGTACGACTACAGAATGCTTCGTGTTTATGGTTATTCGTGACAAATATCTGTTCAGCCTCATGCATACGTGCAGGCTGCCGCCCAGTTTCGTGTCGAATTTTGTGATTTTTTTTTAAATATTCCCTGGTGAATATTTTTGAATTGGGGGTGGTGTCACAGAATTCGAGCGTTTTGTGTGTTTGGTCTTTTTGTATTGATTTTTCTTTTTTGTTCTTGCCGTCTACCCGGCTGGCCTGGCGCGTTGAGCGGCAGGGTTCGGGCCTGGTCCGTTTTTCTTTTTGTTTTATGACCCCCCTGGCCCCCTCGTCGGTTGAGCGGGAGTGTTCGGGCCGGCGTCCGCTTTCTGTTTTATGGCCCCCTGACCCCCCTCGTCCCGAAGATGTTTCTCGCGAGGTGGTTGCTTCGTAGCGATGGGCCGACTCGCTTCCCGGAATGTTGGGAACAGCTTCCAGATGTCCTAGTGGGGGTGCGCCTTATGGTTAGCTGGGGTAGGCTCACTGCGGGCTCGCCAGATTGACGCGTGTTTCTTTTTTATATGTATTTGGTTGCTGGAACTACAGAAAAACATTTCGTTTTTTGTTTTGTTTTGGGGGGGGGGGGGGCGAGGGAGAGTGGGGTTTTGCTGCTGGAATTTGGGAAGGGAGGACCTCGGCTTGGTTCCGAGCCGAGTCGAGGCAGTGTGCGCGATGACTTGACCGGGGGTAAACGCAACGCGAAGTTTGGGCGGGACTGCGGTAGCGACGGAAGGCTGAGCGCGGGAGGAGTTTGGGCTCCCTGGTCCAAGCGCTGCTTTGGGCGCCCAAGTGTGTGTGCGTTCGTGGGTGAGTGCTGTGCCGAGGAGCCACGCCGACAGCACCCAAGCGCACATCGACCTCCCGGGTTCGGTCAGCATCGCAAGAGGCCGCGTCACCCCCACCACCCACCGGACTCAGGTTCGCGCCACTCACCACCAAATCACTTTGTATAGTTTACCCCCTTTTAATTGTATTTTTTTTCCTTCTTGAGTACAATAACTTAATTGCAGAAAACGTTCTTTGAATGAGCGCTGTGTTTTTTTTTTTTTTCTCGTATAGATATTATTGTATAGGATAAGTCGCGCCTGAGCGCTTTCTTTGTGGGGCGGTCCGTTGTGCTTTGCTGCCGAGAGTTTTGTTTGTTTTGTTTTATGCCTTTCGAATTTTTGTCAGTAAACCGTTTTGTGGTCGAAACGAAAAGAGTCTGTGCCGTTCCTTCTCCCCTCACTGTGAGCCCGTCACCAGGGCGTGGACCTATCGTCCGGTCAGCGGTCCTAGCAAAATTATAAATTTGTTTGCATGGGGACCATTTGGATCTTTTCTTCTTTTTTTGTAATTTTCCGAACCTGTGACAGAGTATAAGAAACTCAAATTCGTAACATATCCAGCTGAAAAGGCCGACCCATTGGCACAATGCATGTTATACGCGTGATCGGTTCCTCGATGTGAGTCTTCAAGCAAAATGCATCCTTTGAAAAACATTCCAATCTGCTCCATACCCGAAAGACTCATTATTGAAACTGTTTCTGATTGTTTCAGCTAGCGACAGAAGTCGATCACTGTAAACCCATTTATTTTCGCGGCTCCAATATTTCGGGAATTCGGGCGGTGGGGTCATATTCGAGACCATTACATTTCGCGGATTGTAAAGGCTGGAATTCGCCGCTATAGACAATATAAATATTCGCGTCCACTTCAACGTTCGCGAATTTTATGAGTCATGAAATTCGGTGAAAATTGGGGTTGGCTAACATTAAGGGTTTTACAGTATTTTCAAACTATTAATATTGGGAGGACCGAAAAACAACAATAGAGATTTAGGAACCCCGGAAAATATACAGTGTGCCGGGGAGCTAATGACGGCGCAGCATGCAGATTATGCCGACATAGGAATATGCTTTATGCTTAGTTCTCAGAAGTTAAATGTAAATCGTACATGTCTTTTTACCTCGCTTTACTCTGCTGATCTGCCGGTGCTGAGTCATAATTTTCTTCAATGAATATTTTCAACACAGTTTCGTCCTTGACTGAAATGGCTCTTTCAGTGTAGTACAGCGACAACGTGAAGGCGCTGATAAACCATCATATTTTAAAATACCTTAAGCGTAGATTCCAGGAAAAATGTCAATATATTTCGCACAAGAAATTCCCCTTAAAATGGTACCCACGGTTTATAGGGTTTACTATCGTAATTGCAGTAAACGCACGGTGCTCCTGTGTCCACCTTGAGCGGTAGAAGGAACTACTTGGGTGGTTTCATTTGAAATCGAACACGCTTGTCGGGGTGGGTCCTTCGATTTTTTTTGAAAAAATATATGTAATTGCCCCATTTCTGGGAAGAACAAAACCGCTTTTCAAAATATTTTTAAAAAATATTTCGCTTCACGAAAAATTATTGAGTGGAGCAGGGTGAAAATCGGTTTTTTACTCCGTGATTTTTCTACCCAGTTCTGTACGCTGGTATAAATACGGGAAGCATACAAAACTCACAGTAATTTTTTGTGCTCTTGTATGTTACTTCGACTATTTTTTAGTTGAAAGGAAAATAATTTTGTATTTTTGTTTATTGAGATAAAAATGCCAAACATCGTCTCTTTGACAATCCGGTGACATCTTCAGAGCCTTGTAACTCATGAGTCATTATATTTGTCGCTTACCAAATACTATGCGGGTGTAGCCCTATACATGGGCTATCGACGGGCATAAGTTTAGTTTATTTTATTTTCACTGAAATTTTTATATAAAATTTGAAATATCGTCGAAAATGAAATTTACCGATATTTTGAAACCACTTTATTAAAAAAGGCCATTTTTTATTTCGTTCAATTTTTTTATTATTGCTGCCGATCATATGAAATTTCAATTGGCTTGATGCGATTTCCCCTTTTTTGTTGTATCTTCTCTAGAAGTGATCAAAATCACTCCCACGTGACAATGCGGTGACAACTTCAGAGCCTTGTAACTCATGAGTTATTTTATTTGTCGCTTACCAAATACTATGCGGGTGTAGCCCTATACATGGAATATCGATGGGCATAAGTTTAGTTTATTTCATTTTCACAACTTTTTTATATAAAATGTGAAAAATCGTCGAAAATGAAATTAACCGATATTTTGAACCCACTTTATTGAAAAAGGCCATTTTTATTTCTTTCAATTTTTTTATTATTGCTGCCGATCATCTGACTTTCAATTGGCTCGATGGGATTTTCCCTTTTTTGTTGTATCTTCTCTAGAAGTGATCGAAATCGCTCCGCTTTCTCAGAACGGCCAAACACGCAGTTTCCGCAGGTCGGCTTCGCTGCAAAGACTATTCTGCTTATTTGTGTGTTCAAATGCAGCGGGTAAATTCAATTTTGATTGAGTACACTCGTGCTTGGCTACATATTGTTTATTTCTTAATTTTTAATGATGGCAACTGAAATTCCTTAGTCCGATCGCTAGCGGTACAGCGGATGTTCCATTACCTTTATTTATTCCCAAACCAAAGCAATGTGTGCCTAGCCAAAGCAAATCTACCGTAGCCAATTAAAATAAAATCGTCAAATCGCTTTTCTATATTCCAGAAGTCTGTACAATCTTTGCATTAAGCTTGGTGCGACAAAGTGGAGAAACTAAAAGTCTACAGAGACATTAAGTGACTGCTTTCGCTGCCTTCAGTGCATGTGGGAATCGTTGCTTCTTGGCATCAGAGATATCGATTAGTCTTGAACAAAACCAAACACTTTATTTTTAACTGCACACACTCGTTCAAACAGAAGGGCCACCGTCTCGGGTTCACCGCTCGCTCGCTTTGGCTCCAGTTTTCGTTCTGTCCGTCTCGACTTACCACGCTGTTGAAATTCTTGGCTGCATCCGACCGCTGCGGTACAAAGTTCAGCTCACCTCCGCGCCTCGATCGTCTAAGCAGAGGCAAGCCGATGCCGTTGTCAAAAAGTTCCAATATTGCGTTGCTCGTAAAGTGGACTATTTAAAGCACAACAAAATATTGTTTTACACGTGCATCCTAAATATACTAGCGTTAATTAATAGAAGTGTCTATTTATCGCCAACTGGTGTTTGTGTTCTGTAAAACATTGTCTTCGGTTCATATAAACTCTGTCCGTTTTCCTCACTTTTGTTCTGCAAACTGCTTTTCCTTGTAAAAGAGGGGCATGTGATATTACATATTTTTGATATACACGCTGACAATAAAGAACAGGCAATTACATGGTTATTTGAACGCACGCGACAAGAGACATCATGGATTGGCGCCCGTGCCGGATGCTTCCTGGGTGTAACGGAGATGGGTCTATAGCGCGAAGGGCCGGGCGTGCTGTACGTGCCTTACAAGCTGTGTATAGCACAAACAGATATATGAACCCGGTCTGGCTACATGAAGGGCTCGTTCCGCTTTCTCCGCCCTTTGTGCCCTGGCTTTAGACATCGGATAATGGAACATCCGCTGCACCGCTAACTATCAAACTAAAGAATGTCAGTTGCCATTATTAAAAATTTAGAAAATACAATATGCAGCCAAGCTGAAGTGTTCTCCATCAAAATGAGTTGCCCGCTGCATTTGAACACACATAAGCAGTTTAGTCTTTGCAGCGAAGCCGACCTGCGGAAACTGCGTTTAGGCCGTTATGAGAAAGCGGGAGCGATTTCGATCATTTCTAGAGATTATACAACAACAAAGGGGAAATCCCATCAAACCAATTGAAAGTTCATATTATCGGCAGCAATAATAAAAAAAAAAATTGAAAGAAATGAAAAATGGTCTTTTTCGATTAAGTGGGTTCAAAATATCGGTTAATTTCATTTTCGACGATATTTCATATTTTTATATAAAAACTTCTGTGAAAATAAAATAAACTAAACATATGCCCGTCGATATTCCATGTATAGGGCTACACCCGCATAGTATTTGGTAAGCGACAAATAAAATAACTCATGAGTTACAAGGCTCTGAAGTTGTCACCGCATTGTCACGTGGCAGTGATTTTGATCACTTCTAGAGAAGATACAACAAAAAAGGGGAAATCGCATCAAGCCAATTGAAAGTTCATATGATCGGCAGCAATAATAAAAAAATTGAACGAAATAAAAAATGGCCTTTTTTAATAAAGTGGGTTCAAAATATCGGTAAATTTCATTTTCGACGAAATTTCAAATTTTATATAAAAATTTCAGTGAAAATAAAATAAACTAAACTTATGCCCGTCGATAGCCCATGTATAGGGCTACACTCGCATAGTATTTGGTAAGCGACAAATATAATAACTCATGAGTTACAAGGCTCTGAAGATGTCACCGGATTGTCAAAGAGACAATGTTTGGCATTTTTTATCTCAATAAACAAAAATACTAAATTATTTTCCTTTCAACTAAAAAATAGTCGAAATAACATACAAGAGCACAAAAAATTACTGTGAGTTTTGTATGCTTCCCGTATTTATACCAGCGTACAGAACTGGGTAGAAAAATCACGGAGTAAAAAACCGATTTTTACCCTGCTCCGCTCAATAATTTTTCGTGAAGCGAAATATTTTTTAAAAAATTTTGAAAAGCGGTTTTGTTCTTTCCAGAAATGGGGCAATTACATATATTTTTTTTAAAAAATCGAAAGACCCACCCCGACAAGCGTGTTCGATTTCAAATGAAACCACCCACTTGTATTAAAAAACTATGCTTCAACCTGAATACTTTCGAAAACATATTTAATATATTTTGAAAGTGAACACCTGAAATAGATACTACAATGACTATTAGGATAACATTGTATGTCTATGCCAAGGAGTTGTTGAAAATTTTTGTTAAATATGCGCGTCATGATCGCTCATATTGCGTTATAGTGGAGGACGGATTATTGCGATGATTATATGTGTATATATATAAGGAAAAGAAAAAGAAAACGCCTTGTGGAAACAGCAATGACGGACGGTTTATTCCTCGACGTTTGGGCCGGAGTCCGGCCGAGACGCCTAAGAATAAACCGTCCGTTGTTGCTGCTTTCACCAAGGGTTTTCTTTTCTTTACAATTATACTCACGCTTCGGCCTTCTGCATGGTCGTACTGCGTTCCGCGCGGCTGCGTGTGCTTCCAGAACACCTGTGATTGGATACATTTTCGTTTCTTGCGAATTAATAAGACAGATAGGCAACGCCAAGAAGTCAAGGTGTAGTGGTGTAGTGGTCCGCACACCCGACCGGACATTGGGAGGCCCAGAGATGAAATCCTGGCTCCGCCGTTTATATTGGCTTTCAACTGGTTCGTAAAACTTTGATTTTTTGATGCATTGAATTAAGTAGGGTTCATTCATTTGAATATATATACATGTTGAGAAAGTTCAACGGGTCGGTTTGAAGTGAAACGAAAGTTGGGAAGTTCAG
>JAZHYW010026551.1:182500-224812 GCA_037355805.1 Ixodes ricinus | reverse complement strand
TACGTATTGCTTCACACTCGCAAGGCTTACTTTCAGCATGAGAGTAACACTTTAAACCTCCTCCCTGAGGGACTTCATCTCTCCTGAGAGAACACATCGGACAGTGAGGCCCAAGCTGAAATCCTGAAATGTCCGGTCGCCTAAAAATTCTGTATACCACTGGAGCGTGGGGCCTGCGTACTACAGTTGCGCAGATCCTCGAAGAATTCCATACTTCGATGCGGTGCATCATAGGCCTATTGCAGATCAAAGCGTCACCGAGATACAACGCCGCGGGTGCAGCCAAATGTATCACTGATAAAAAGTTCAAACGAACCAAATGGTCTCGTGGCTGACGTCCTTCCGAAATCAACACCGACAATTTCCAAAATACTATTCTTCCAGAAAATTCAACAGACGCCGCTTGATTTGTTTCTTTGCAAGTCTTCCCAAAACAGCTAGTGAGCGCAATAGACGGGTAACTCACGGGAACGGATGTCTTTACTAGCTCCAGAAGAGGAATAATGCGAGCACGTTTCCAGCAATGATGGAAGGCATATTCTTTCCATATATGATTAAAACATCAGCAAATGAAATAAGGATGCCGGGGACAAGTGTTTAGCATTTAAATGAGTTGTGGAATTGGTGCAGACAGATTTACAATGAGAGTCACTTCAGTTCGCACATACCGACAGGTTCATTGTAAGCTGCAATAGATCCCGACATCGATTGATGGCTTTCAGCAGTAGATTGAAACTCGTAAACTTTGTATTGAAGTTGGAAGAACTAGCAGCATGCTGGAAGTAAGAGCAATAAAATCATTTGCCTGATCTTCGAGATAGGCAATGTAAATGGGCATGCGGAAAGGTGCCGCTAATTCGATTATTTCGCAGGCGGCTCTCATTTCTCGCTGGAACAAGGTCCACGGTTTTTAGCCTGGTTTCAGGTTCAATGTGCTTCAGAAATAATTTCTGAATAATATCTGATTGCTAGTAGGCCGACGAATTTTCCAGGCTTTGTTATGGTTCTTGCGAATGATTAGAATTTCAGTTCTTCACCCGCAATATCTTAGGAAGACAGCGTTAGAGGAATATATTTATTTGCTAAATTCAGTATATTCAGTGACAAAAAAAAACTGCCTAATTGTCGGGGCCTATAGTAATGAAAGTGTGATGGATAAGCACAATTTCTTCAAAAAGACTGCCGGTATTTTCCCTTCCAACTTTCTAGCTGAAAACGAGCCGGAAGGAATTGGTAAAACACTTTCGTCTCTGCCCAAAAAGAGTTGTTTAAAAACCTTTACATGAATACTGGAAGTATTTATTGTATCTGTAAAAGTAATACGTGCTGCAAAAGCGTTGTTTTTTTAAACCGTTGCTACAGTATGCCTGCCTTTGGTGAACAAATGATCTCTATTACGTCGTGAATAACAAAAATACAAAAGGGGATTTTCATATATTATCTGATTTCATATTTCATATGGTTAT
Source organism: Ixodes ricinus (assembly GCA_037355805.1). Lineage (NCBI taxonomy): Eukaryota > Metazoa > Arthropoda > Arachnida > Ixodida > Ixodidae > Ixodes > Ixodes ricinus. Next base: position 223,346 of record JAZHYW010026551.1, on the reverse strand, counting down.
ATTCCGCAATTGCTGATAATCTCACGAGCGGAAGCTGTGTTGAGATACTTTCTTCTATCCTTGTTTGTTGAAACAGAGATGATGAAAAAACAAAAATATTGGACGTTGAGTGGTTCTAGTCCAAAGGCGCGAGTTGCATGCCAAAATGGATGCTGTTCTAACATAGAAACTACTAACGACTGAAGGGAGGCCTTGCTGTCGAATTATAACAGTTCGGGTATTTGTTTTGAAACTTTTCGTGTGGTCATTAGACACACACTCGCTTGCTGTCTCGAATTGGGTACCACTCATGTAGAAGGCTACCACTGCAGGAGTCTGACATGAATGCGGCAATGAGTTCCGGCAGGAAGAATAATGATTGCTGACTGCCTCAGTTCCCTGCCGAACGGTCGCCTGCACTGAAGACGACGACGATGAGTGTTTTCTCGGCGCTCTGGATCTCAGTGACAGGCAGTACCTCAAATAGACCCCAACTGCGAGCACCCATGGAGCACTAGATTGGCAGCGCTGGTTCCTCGCGTTCTCATATGAACATTGTCAACTTCTTCCATCTCGATTTCAAGATGTGCTTACAAGGAGAATTTCTAGCGCAATAATATAAAGTGGCTGTTGGTAACTTTCCAGTCTTCGAGACATTTCAAGCTCCGCCACAATGACCCCGACGGCGGGAGAGCTGGGACATGCGAAAAATCTTCTGGCCTAAGTTTTAAAAGGCCTATCATCACGAATAAACAATGACGGAAAAACATCTATGACCGGCAGGGCTTCTCGTTTTCTCGCGCCTATTCAGCATTCCAGCAAATTGACGGAGAAAACATATGAATACTGCGCCAGACCGACATTTGAAGGAGGTATGCTCACCCAACGGCTTCTTGAAGGTCAAGAGTTTTAATCGAGTCTATTGTTCCGGTACGGCATTCCAGTTACAGGACCGTGGATATCATCCATACTCTGCTGACGTAAGAAATCCCCGTTTCCACAGCTGTGGGGAACTACGTGTCTTCCCAAGACAAAATGCACAGAAAGACTAAATAAAGACGCTGATGATATCCTCATGTATGTCAACTGGAGTTGGCCAGCATTTGGGGACGAGGGGTTTCACCTAGTGACCACAGGTAACACAAATTTCAGTAATGCCGAAAGTGGGTTTACGCTCAGCCCAAGCTCACAATGGGGAGCCACGATGCCCAGGTGGTTGCTCAACAAGCGGAGCAGGGGTTGCTAGCTGAGTCTCGGATTCAAGAGGGCAATGGGCTGATGCTTCCACAAATTTTCACATCGACGTTTGTGCCTGAGCTGTGTGCACTTATATGAAGATGTGGTTTGGGGACTGCAGCCCTGTAAGTGCATTGACCTCTACAGCGCTCGTCGACTCGGGATCTGAACTGCGAGGGGATGCTCGACTGAAGATGGACTCTTGTAGACGATCTGGTTAAAGATATCGGTGCACGAGACTCGTTGTAGATGACAGCGGCCACTAAGGTGGGTTCATAAAATTGACCAGTGGAATTTGGAGGCATCTCCGTATTATTAGAATGGTAAATGTCTCTGAATACGGGAAACTGTTTGTATGTTCATCAAATGAGCAATTTTCAACTCTAGTTTGCCGTATCCTCCAGTAGACAATTATAGTACCCGGTGTTATCGAGCGATCTTCGACGGGAACATGTACAAGTTACATTTGTTAAAGTTAATATACGACTAGCTAATTTACGACGGTCCTTGAAATCCAGCATCTACAGAGAATAGATTGCTCGCTTGAGCAAAAGGCTTCACTAAAATATACGGAAGTACCCATTACGAAAAGCCAATCCTGACTCCAGAAAGTGCAAGAGATACCGGCTCCGGTACCATTTATTCTAGATTGGTCACATTGCCGACAGAATGGCAAAGAATTTCAGACGACGGGAACAAATTGCTGAAGTTTTCATGATGATTTGGTCATTACGACGAATACAACTAACACCATCAACTTGATTGTCGCACACTCGTCACTACAAGAGTTTTCCTCAATAAATTGTTTTAGTATTCATTTTTCTCAGTGGACCGGAACATGTTTTTCCAATGATCTTGAATTTTCAGTTGAGTACCTAACTATTGTTCTGTATCGTTTTGGTGTTCGTGCTTCGTTGCCATTGCTTAATTGCCGTTTTCTACAAGAGTAACTCGTTGCCAATTCGTCAAAGTCTCAATCACAGTATGTCAATACTACTATTACTACTTGCATTATTGGGTTGGTTACTACTACTAGTGTTTCATTATTACTAATAATAATAATAATAATAATATTAATAATAATAATAATAATAATAAGAATGCTCAAAAATTACGACGATACTGTTTTTACACGTTGATAAGACTCTAGTTTCACAACCTCTGCAATTGAACTTATTTTTGTTCTTAGCCTTTGCAAGGTGAATGTCGAAGTGGTTTTAAAGGTGGGGGGGGGGGGAAATAGATGCACAAGATGAGCGAGCGCGCATTGCCGAGTTAGTAAGTGTGTTTGAAAAAAATTAGATCCGAAACTGTAGGGGAATCTTCTTTATTCTCACTTGAAGTTTTCGTGCTCCGAGAACCTATAACGAACGATAAGGGTTGGCTAATTGTTATACCGAGAAAATACCCCTACAAAATAACCCATTTAAATAGTAACGATTTCGACTGGAGAGGTAAAGTTAGTACTTCGACATAATCCCGGCCAGGTTTGTTTAATTGTTAATTTTGGCAGCCGTAGTCTTCCCAACTTTTTTTTAATATTTGATAAGGTCAGATTTGCCATATGGATAGATTGTCGCAAATATTGGAGACAAAATACGCTCGCATCATCCGCGTAGATTGTGAAATAAATGCGCTTATTTGCTTAAAAACATATTAATGTACAAAAAATATCTCAATAATTTTGTTCTGCAGGGACCGCTGACGTAATGAACTTAGGAGGAACTGCGTATATTAACATATTGTTGGCGATATTTTATATAGGGACTGTAGTATTAATGCTTTTTAATTAGACGAACTAGTCTGGTCAAATGTTTTGTAATATCTAAAAAGACTACTAAAATAGTCATTTTGTTCCGGTTTGCAAAATAGTATTATTTTTCATCAAGAAGTTAGTTTAAATAGTCAATTTTAATTTTGAAACTGAACTTTGATGAATTACGAAATCCAGATCATTTGAAAATTAATAGACGTTGATAAGTTTATTTTCCTTAACTCTTTTTGTCATGTTTTCCGTATTGTTTTGGGAAACACACACGTTTTCCAAAGACAGAATAAAAATATAATTGTATAATTCGACGCAATTAAGACAACTGAACATACCTGACTGCGTATTTGTTTTCAGTCTTTTCACGTGTGTAATCCCATTTTTATAACCAACTGATAGTTCGGAAATTCTTAATGTGATTACACACGTGAAAAACAGAAAAACAAATACACCCAGTCAGGTATGTAGTTGTCTTAATTGCGTCAGTGCACAATTATACTTTTATTCTGTCTTTGGAAACGTGTGTTTCCCAAAACAATGCAAGTAGCAACAGTAACTGTCACATATAAAAAACGTGACAAGAAGGAGTTAGGAAAATATAGGCACTATTACTATACTGCCTGTTTTCTTTAAGGCTTTCGAGGAAAAAAGCTTTATCAACGTCTAGTAGATTTTTCAAATAAATGGGGCCTCGTGAATTCATCACAGTTCGGTTTCAAGTAGAACTGTTCAACTGAAACTGCACTTCTTGATGAAAAATAATATATTTTGCAAACTTCCCGGAACAAAACAAACATGTTTTAGTAGTCTTTTTAGATGTGACGAAAGGCGTTTGACGGACTTAGTTCGTCCTAATTAAAAAAGCGTGAAAAGTATGGCTTCCGGCGACAAGCGTTGCTACTTCAACAGTCCTATCCAAAATATCGCCAACAATATGTTAATATACACGGTTATTCATCCCCTCTAAGGTTCATTACGTCAGCGGTCCCAGAACAAAAGAATATTGAGATATTTTTTTAATTTAATTTGCACATTAATAATGTTTTTAGCTTAAATAAGCACGCTAATGTTCGCAATCTACGCAGGATGATACGAGCGTATTTTTGTCTTCCAATATTTGCGACAATCTAATCCATATGGCAAATCTGACCTTATCAAATATTAAAAAAAGTTGGGAAGACTGCAACTTTTGTAAAATAATTTTCATTAAACAAAACCTGTCAATTCTGGTCCAAAAAATAAGCTAGGTGCTGTCGAAAGTGACTAACTTTCACCTCTACTCCAGTCGAAATCGTTACTTGTTTAAAACTTTTGGAGTTATTTTTAGTAAGGGTATTCTCGGTATAGCCATGTTAATTATTATATCGTTCGTTATCTTATCGAAGGTTCTCGAACTTACGAAAACTCCAAGTAGAAAGAATAAAAGAAGATTCCCCTCCCTAGAATTGGTTTCGGATCCTGGGCGCGACCTCCAAGCACACTTACAACTCGGCAATGCACGCGCTCGCTCGGCGACGCGTCGCATTACTCCCCCCCACCTTTAAAAAGAGCATCACCTCGATGCAGTCTCGCCCGGAAATGAAGCACCGAAACAAACAAAAATAAGTTCAAAGTACAGAGGTTGTGAAATAGAGTCTTATCCAGCGTAGGTACAAAAACGAAAAGTCCTATCGATCGTAGTACAGCTCGAGGCGCACGACGTGGACGACTTCCGGTTGTAGAGTTCGATGTGATTATTATTATTATTATTATTATTATTATTATTATTATTATTATTATTATTATTGTTATTATTATTGATTATTAGTAGTAGTAGTAGTACTAGTAGTAGTAGTAGTAGTAGTAGTACTACTAGTAGTAGTAGTAGTATTTGACATACTGTCAGTCCTGATTAGGACTTTGACAGGAGTGGCAACGAGTTACACTTGTAAAAGCAACATGGTAAAACAATACGGCAACGAAGCACAATGCAAGGAACACCAAAAAACAATGCAAATCAAGAATAAACAATAGTTAGGTTGCGTCCAACTGGAAAAGGAACAATTCAAGATCGGTGGAAGAAACGACATGTTCTGGCAACAGATTCCAGTCCCGCACCGTACGAGGAAAAATGAATACTTAAAACAATCTTTATTGAAGGAAAACTCTTGTAAGTGACGCGAATGTTTGTTACGAGTGATACGGGATTGATGAAGTGTTAGGTAACGTGATTGGTCAATGAGCAATGAACCAGAAAGTATCATGAAAAAAGCTTCAAGCGTTTATTTTCCCGTCTAGACTGAAGCAACGGAAGATTACACAGCGCATACAGCTCTGTCGGCGAATCTAATCTGCGATATCTAGAATAAATGAAACGCAGGGCCAGTCTCTGTACACTTTCTAGGTCAAGGATTAGGCTTTTCATGTGCGGGTCCCATACTTCCGACGCGTATTCAAGCAGGGGACGAACCAGCATTTTGTAAGCGAGCAATCTAGTCTCTGTAGATGCTAGTTTCAAGGACCGTCGTAGAAATGCTAGTCGTGTATTAGCTTTTTTAACAATGTTAGTCACATGCATGTTCCATCGAAGGTCGCTCGATATAGTAACACCGAGGTACTTATAATTGTCTACTTTTTCAAGGAGGACGCCATCAATGCTGTACGGATAAACTAGGGGATTTAATTTATGTGTGATGGACATACAAACGGTTTTTCCTATATTCAGAGACATTTGCCACTTCGTGCACCATTCCTTAACCCTATGCAGGTTAGCGCTTAAATTACTTTGGTCAGACATAGTTGTTACCTTAGTGTACAAAATACAGTCATCTGCAAAAAGTCTCGCGTGCACCGACATGTCTTTAACCAGATCGTCTATAAAGATAAGAAGTCCGTATTCAGTCGAGCATCACCTCGTAGTTCAGATCCCCGAGTCGACGAAGCACTTTGTAGGGTCCGAAGTAGCGCTACAGGAGTTTCTCGTTTAGGCCGCGTCTTCGTATAGGGGTCCAGACCCACACACAGTCTCCGGGCTAGAAGCAAACGTCGATCCGACGAAGGCGGTACTGGGTGGCGGTCGACACGTTGTTTATCTTGAATCCGGACCGGGCGAGCTGGCGAATTTCTTCGGCTTGTTGAGCAACCACCTGGGCGTCGTGGCTCCCATTGTGAGCTGGTTCGTGGGCAGCATCGCGTCGAGCATGGTCGTTACTGGGCCATGCAGCAGCTGAAACGGTGTTACACCTGTGGTCTCTGCACCGCCGTGTTGTAAGCAAACGTGACTTCAGGGTGAAAACTCGTCCCAAGTCTTGTGCTCTACGTTGACATACATGGAGATCATGTCGGCGATTGTTTTTATTTAGTCTTTCTGTTAGTCCATTTGTCTGAGGAAGGTACGCAGTAGTTACACGAAAGCTGGTGCTACTGAAACGAAGGATTTCTTATACGTCGGCAGAGCCATGAACGATTATCCACGGTCTGTAATGAGGACTTGGGGGCGCCGTGCCGGAGGACAATGGGCTCGATTAAAACTCTTGACGGCTTCAAGAGCCGTTCCTGATGGAAGGGATGTCATCTCGGCATACCATTTTAAAGTAATCGGTCGCAACGATTATTCATATGTTTTCTTCCGTCGATGGTGGGAACGGTCCAAGTAAATCCATTCCAATTTGCTGGAATGGGGGCAGATGGAGGCGCGAGAGGCTGAAGAAGTCCTGCCGGTCTCGTCAGTTGTTTTTCCGTCATTGACATTCGTGTCAAGATCGGGCGTAGTGATAGACTGCCTTTGCAAGCTTGGGCTCAGAAGTACTTTTCGCGTGTCCTGGCAAGAATCCTGCTGTAGCAAAGCTCTCCCGCCGTCGGGTCATTGTGGCAGGCTTGAAATATATCTTCTCGAAGACTGGAAGGGATTACCAACAGCCACTTTGTGTTATTGCCGCCAAAGTTCTCCTTGTAAAGCACATCTTGTCGGATGGAGAAGGTTGACAGTGTTCATATGAGAACGCGGGGAACAGCGCTTTATTGTCCCTCTAGTGCTCCATGGGTGCTCGCAGTTCAGGGTCGTCTCGTTGGAGCGCTGCTATGTCACTGAGATCCAGAGCGCCGAGAAAACACTCATCGTCGTCGTCTTCAGTGCAGGCAGGACCGTCCCCGACGGGGGCCCTTGAGAGGCAGTCGGCGTCATTGTTCTTCCTGCCGGACTCAGTATACTACATCCATGTCGAACTCCTGCAGTGGTAGGCTACAGCGGGCGATACGTACGGAGTGGTCCTTTAGATTCTGAAGGCCAGCAGAGCGGCGGTGGTCTGTGACCACACGAAAAGGACTTCCAAACAAATATACCCGGAACTTTGTTATAGCCCATTCGACGGCAAGGCACTCCCTTCAGTCGTTGAAGTAGTTTCTCTCTGTGTTAGACAGCGTCCGACTGGCGTATGCGATGCGCTCGCTCCGCCCCGTCCTGCCTTTGGACTAGAACCGCTCCGAGTCCGGTGTTACTAGCGGTGCCGGTGGGATCTCTGTGTGTAGATCTCTGTTTCAGCAAACTGGTTCAAATGGCCAAGCGATAGGGGGGCGGGGGGGGTGTCTGGAGTATTGGACTGAGCTTGTCGAATGACCGCTGGTGTTCTTCCGTCCACTTGAACTTTACGGCTTCCTTCGTGAGGTGCGTCAGCGGTGCGGACAGCTTGGCGAAGTCCCGAACAAAACCGCCTGTAGTAGGCACAGTGTCCGAGAACTCTTCTCATGACCTCCTTGTCAGACGGCGGTGTAAATGCAGCTACGGCGCAGGTATTCTCGGTGTCAAAAATAACACCTTTGTTGTTCACGACGTGGCCAAGGATCGTTTGTCCACCAAAGGCGAACCGACACTTTGTTGGCTTGAGTGACAGGCCGGCGGTTTTAAAAAGAAGCAACGCTTTTTTTGCGGCACGTGACACTTTTACGGGTATTGACTTGTCCCTATCATCACCATCGTTACTTCCGTGTTTTTCATGTAAAGTTTTAAACAACTCTTTTTGGGCAGAGATCATTTTCCCATTATTTTAGAAAGTGTTTTACCAATTCTATCGTTTCCGACTCGTTTTCTTCGAGATAGAAGTTGGAGAATGCCGGCTGGTCTATTTTTGAATTAGAGGGTGTGCTTTATCCATCCTTGCTTCGTACTATGAGCCCCGACAATTAGACGGTTTATGTCACTGAATATATAATTATTGCTGCTTCAAATTATATTCCTCTAACATCTGGACGTCTTCCTAAGATGTGCGAACCGTGGTGGACTGAGGAGTTCACAATCATTCGCAAGAACCATAATAAAGCCTGGAGAGGTTTTCGTCGGTACCTCTAGCAATCGAAACCCAATTGTATTCAAGAAAATTATTTCTGAAGCACATTGGACAACGAAACCAGGCTAAAAGGGTTTCGTGGACCAAATATACCTCCTATAAGTAGCCTTGTTCCAGCGAAGGAAGTGTGAAACCGCCTGCGAAAATGTCCGAGGAAATTAGCAACCTTTCCGCATGCCCATTTTACCGTTGCCTGGCGTATAATCTCGAAGATCAGGCAAATGTTTTTGGTATGTACTTCCAGCATGCTGCTAGTTCTTCCAACTTCAATACAAAGTTTACGAAGTTTCAGTCTACTGCTGAAAAGCCATCAATCTCGATGTCAGGATCTGGCCCCGCAGCTTACAATAGACCTGTCGGTATGTGCGAACTGAAAGTGACTCTCGGTGTAAAAAACCTGTCTGCACCAGGTCCACACAGGCTTCATTACAAAATGCTAAAGCACTTGTCCCCGGCATCCTTATTTCATTTGCTGATGTTTTTTTAATCATATATGGAAAGAATATGCCTTCCATCATTGCTGGAAACGTGCTCACATTATTCCTCTTCTGGAGCCTAGTAAAGACCCCTCCGTTCCGGCGAGTTACCGTCCCATTGCGCTCACTAGCTGTTTTGGGAAGACTTACAAAAGGCTCATCAAGCGGCGTCTGTTGAATTTTCTGGAAGAAGAAAATATTTTGGAAATTGATCAGTGTTGATTTCGGAAGGGACGATCAGCCACAGACCATTTGGTTCGTTTGAACTTTTATCAGTGATACATTTGTACACCCGCAGCATTGTATCTCGGTATTCTTTGATCTGCAATAGGCCTATGATACCACATCGAAGTATGGAATTCTTCGAGATCTGCGCAACTGTGAAGTACGAGGCCCCACGCTCCAGTGTATACAGAAATTTTTTTAGGCGACCGGACATTTCAGGTTCGCTTGGGCTTTACACTGTCCGATGTGTTCTCTCAGGAAAATGAAGTCCCTCAGGGAGGAGGTTTAAGTGTTACCTCTATGCTGGAAAAAGTAAGCCTTGCGAGTGTGATACTACCGTCTGTGTTTTACTCATTGTATGTGGATGATGTATAAATCTCTGTTTTTTTCTGCAACCTCTCCAGCTGTGAACGGCACCTTCAACTTACAGTCAATAGGATGAGCAAAGGGCGGATAAAAACTGTTTCACTTTTCCTCAAGAAACAATTGTCTGCGTTCCCTTTTCGCCCAGTCGTGGATTGTCCCTTGATCCTTTCTTGCATTTGAACCACATCGACATACCCGTTCACCAGGAACACCCAGTATTTTGGCATAATTTTTGAGAAGAAACTCACTTTTGTATCTTCATTTAAAGAACTTGAAGCGCAAATGCTTGCAGTCATCAAACATTCTCAAATTGTTGTCCCACAACTCGTCGGGGTCTGACAGGCGCTGCCTCCTGCGACTCTCACGATTCCTTAATTAGTTCGGTCTCGCCTAGACTATGGCGCAATTAGTGTATAGATGGATGCAACATCTACACTATAGATGTTGCATCCGGTTTACCACCTGTGGCTCCGACTGGCTAAAGGGGCTTTTCGAACTTAACCTGTGTTGAGTTTGGTTTTTTACACCTTTCCGACGTCTCTTGAAAAGCGTAGACTGTACCTTAGTCTCTCTTATGGTTGCAGGGTCTATTCTAACCCACAACACCCGTCCCACAGTACCATCCGCACCTGTCGATTCTCTTCAACTTTTTTTAAAACAAACCATGAATTGTACGTTTTAATAACTTTCGCTTTCAAAGCCCTTTGTACCTCCCTCCAGTTTCCACTGAATGATGCTGTCATACTAAAGCACATGGTAGAAGTTGCTCCGTGGGACGAAGTGCCGATCTCCTGCGTCTGGTCGCGCACAAAGTATAATGAACGGGCTAGTTCTTCTCAAGCCCTACTGCAGGAGTTTCAGTCATTGCAGGAGACATATGGAGATTAAACTGGATTCTATACTGATGGGTCGAAATCTTCGTCTTCTGTTGGTTGTGCCGTATATTCTGGTTCTTTCGTGAAAGCTTTGGGAATAGGTGGTGTGGCAAGCATCTTCTCTGCAGAGCTGTATGGTGTATCTCTAGCCATTGAACATATTATAAGCAACAACATATTAAAAGCTATCCTCTTTGTCGATTCACAGAGCATGATACAGGCTATTTCTTCCGGACTCCCACAAAACCCTTCTTGTCCTTCATATATGGTTTAAAATAAGCCGGGCTGTCCTAACTCCGACACACCATAAAATTCTGCTGGGTGACCAGTCATGTCGGAATTTCAGGGAATGATAGAGCAGATAAACTATCTGCATGTGCTAAGGACTCGGCCAAATCTCTTGGCTTACCCTATCAGGACCTTAGGCCAATTTTGAAGAAATCACGTTTCGAGTCATGGCAGTTACGTGGGACGCGGAGTGCAACAATAAATTTCACATCGTTAAACCCATCTTGGCTCTGTGGGAGAGCTCGTTCCATAAGCAATGTCGACTTTGGCTCTATTATGACGCCTGAGGATTGGGCATTCATGTTCTGACTCATCTACATCTCCTTTGTGGAGAAGACAAAGGTCTGTGCCTACTGTGAGAAAGTACTGACATTTTTGCACATTTTATGGCATTGTAGATTTTATCACCAACATCGCCGACAAAGTTTTTCTGGACTTTTTAGAGGTAACCTTCCATTTCTATCATATGTTTCTGCTTGGTGATCATCCGTTAGTGTCACTTGAACGTCTTTTGACCGTCTTAAAATTACCGAATACATATATCAGCTATAACTTGTACCGTGAAAGCTCTTAAATATCCCTTTGCTAGTATAGCCGCCTTAAGTATTTTTGTTTGGTGCAATATGGCCAAAGTTTCTTGTGCACCATAAAACCCTAATCTTTATTAGTGATACATTTCGTGTGAATTTTTTTTACCTGTAAGGAAGTTTGTGAAACATGACAAATACCCCGGGATATACGTGCTCGCCCAATCATACACTCAATTTCAATTGTAACGGGCTTTCTTTATAAGCTGCAGTAAATAAGCACGCGAGACGCATGCTCCAAGCTTTCTTTCTTTCCGAAGCAAAAGCCCTTATGTTTGATATTATACCGGGTGTTTCAGCGAAAGCTTTTAAAAAATGCTGAGTAAGGTCGTCATCAAAATAAGAATATATATTTTTGAAAGTGATCTTTGAGCCACGGAGGACGACAGAAATTGCGAAGAATCTAAAAAATCAGCTATCTAATTCACTAAACACTGTTATTAACTCTCTAATAAGCGACTTTAGGTTCATGTTGCAATTACGATTTGAAAGGCTACCACCATGGAAGGCTAAAGCAATTTACACAATGTAAAGAAAGTCAACCAACTTCAAGATATTCGCCGTTAAACTTTGTTGCGCTATGATGGATAAGGCTGTTGCGCTCAGTGATATGACATTTGGAAATCCTACCTATATAGCACAAAGTTCGTTGGCGAATATTTCTAAGCCGGTTGCTTCTTCTTACTTTCCATAATTTGCTTTCGCCTTCCATGGTGGTAGTCCTAAAATTTCTAATTCCAAAACGAACCTAAAATTTATAATATAGAAGTCAATTAGCACATGTAATAAATTATATTGCGAATTCTTATATTTTTTGCACTTTTTGGCATTTTCCCGGAGCTGGGGGTTGATTTTAAATAAATATATATATATATATTTTTAACAACTTTTATCGTTAGGAATTTTGGAAAGCTATCGCTGAAACACACCCACAAACATCGTCGTAACGCAGGGTTTTTTTGCTTTTTTTTACGGCCAACAATATTGTTATGATCCGAAAGGAGAGGTGGACCCCAGATCATGCACAATCACTGCTATTTTCGCCTGAGAATTAGTAAACATTTGATCTCAGGTATAATAAATGTATTATTCAATATATTCGGCTTGTTTTCTTGATTGAGCTCGATGGCTGATTTGGTTGCAATTATTCAGTACTCGTACACCCCTACATTATTCTTTAATGAGCTACAAGTGATCGATTACTTTTTTTTGTCTTCAGAGGTTATTTAACACAGCAAAAATGGGCTCCGCAAGAGGCGCCAGCCTGCCTGTGTTCGCAAAAAAATAAATTCCGTGTTAAATTAATGTTGGAGTTTATGTCCGTCTATGTCACCAATAACCAGGCAGAGAGCTGTCAATTCTTTACCTTCAGAAATGACTGTTAGGTTTGTCTCTTGCTGATTTTTTTTCTCGGTGGCCAGAAAACATTTATTTTCAAATTGCTTTAAAAAAAAGCAGAACGACGGCATCATTTCGCTACTGTTTATCGATCATTTATGCCAGTGGTGGCCAATCTGCGGCTCTTTGCTGGTTAACGTGCGGGTCGCGGCTCCCTAGTAAAACTAACATACCCCCCTTCCTCCCGGCTACAGGAGCAATGCTCCAAGAAGGAGAAAGGAACGTGTTTTATATTGAAACACAGGTGCCAGTTCGGTAGTCTTGTGCTACTGCTTCCTTACGTACAATCGAACTCCTTTTGACTCAGATATATCTAAGGTAGTTCCAAGCTTTTATTTATTCCTCTAAAAACGTTTGGAGCTCCTCCTCCCTTTCTCCCTGTCCTCTTCCAGGTGGCTCTTGGAAGTTTAAAGCTTTTGTTTGCGGCTTTTAGGCCGGGACAACCTGGCCACCCCTGATCTATGCGGGCAGCGGACGTTCCCATCTCATAGTGGATCAGGTAGCATGTTTCCTCTGCTTGATGGACCGAGACGACCATTTCGACGACAACGTACATGAGTGAGCGCAATGCTTTTTCGCAAATTTGCAAAGGATGTTAAGATCATTGTTTTGATTGGGAAGTGGTTCGGGGTTTGGAATAACCACGCCGTTTAAGAAAGAACATATCTGTTATTTTGAAGATAGGAGCCAGTTGTCAATACCCCTACTGCTTGCAACCTCTAGATGTCAAAGCCTTTGCTTGTAAGCACGGCTGTTTCCTTTTTTTATTGTCTGCTCATATTGAGTCATCAGTTGTGGTCTTTGTTGCTTATGAGTTTTTGTACGCCCATCTGCAACCTTTTGCTCAAGATATCTGTTTCGTGACTTCGTATCGCACAACTTCATATCGAGGGACTGCATTTTTATGTACCACTACTGAATGTGCAGTCGGCGGCAAAAGTTTGCGGGGCGCGGGAGCGTCAGCCGAAATGACTGGTTGCGCCTTCTGACGGCGCGCGACCGCTCTCAAGATTCACGCTTCGAGAATGTGCTTCCTTTGTGCAAGCAGTCATGTCTTTTTTGCTCGCTTCCGCCCTACGTGCACGGCATAACCGGGAGCTGCGCAAGGTGCCGCTTTGACAGTCATCATTCCGGGCGTCTGCCTCAGTCGCCGTGATGGGCGACGGAGCTCGCGCACGCTACAGATAACGTTTCGCGGCAACTTGCGCCAGTCCCTGTTATCTCGGGGGCGTCGAACGGAAACGAGCGAAAAAGCATGACTGCGAACAAGAAAGGAAGCGCATGCACAAAGCCTGAATATTGAGAGCGGCAACGCGCCGTGAGAAGGCGCAGCCAGTCTTTTCGGCTGGCGCTCCCGTGCCTCCGCAAACTTTTGCTCCCGACTGTACAGGTCCCCTCAAAGTAAAACGGAGCGCGGACCGGCGACCGAACTGCATCGCCGCGCTATCTAGCAGCGCCGGCTGAAACTGACAGGCTATATCTGCACATGCGAACGTGCCTTCCGCGGGAGCCTTCGTTTTCTTCTTCCAACCCACACGTTATCGGTGGCTCGAGCGGCGCAACACACTTCCTAGAAATGCCGCATGATAGCACAAGGGGCGGTGCTCATCGACAACATTGGCCCTCTCTCCCACTTGCCCTCAGCGTTATCTCCCCGTGCGAGCTGAACACCTAGGGGTGTTTATCGCAACAGCGTTTGGCAGCTCGAGGCGCCGATAATGCGAGGATCAAAGAGGAAGGACGAAGGAAAACCGCGAACGGCACGCGCGCGTCGCAGACGGTACCTATTAGTTCCAGCCGGTGCTGCTAGATAGCGTGGCGATGCAGTTTTGTCACCGCTCCGGCGCTTCGTTTCACTTTGAGGGGACCTGTACTTGTGAGCGGCATCCAAAACAGATAGGAGATATTGCCTAAACTGTCCGGAGAAAGGCTTCCCTTACATATTGAGTTTTTTTTTTAGAGCGCAGTTCTTAGGTGCTCATTTCCGGCATGAGCGGTGTCGCCGTCGCCGTCGCCGCCGGCGTAACCGCGGCGAAGTTTCAGCACCGTGCAGAAACATCCTCGTGACCCCCATTAGGGGCTCACGTGACCCCTCCCTCCCCGGAGGGGAGTCCTGGGGGTGGGTTACGTGACCTGAAGAGAGTCACGTGATCCCCAAAAGTCACCTCACCCCCTTGAGGTCACGTGACCCCCATGACGTCACGGTGATCACCTGACCTCAGGGAGGCCACGTGGTTCCCCTGAGGCCATGTGGCCCCCGTGGCGGAGTAGCAGTAATGATGAGGAGGTGAGAAGGAGGAAGGAGGGGTACACCTTCCCTCAGTACCCTTCCCTCCCCCTCCTCATGAGCTGCGCTCTAATTCGGCATTACAAGGAGTTGTAAACGGCTTTCATTTTTTTTTCAATCCTTTAAATAGCCCACTTTTAGGGTCTGTTAGATCCGTGCTTGGTAACAAACGTTAACAATGTTTTCTATGTCTCGATTTATATTACAAAAGGTTTTACGCGTGATGGATGGGTAGAATTTTGATCTCTCCTGTCAGGTGTGCTAAACAATGGATGCTATACGATTTCGCAGGGGACGCACAATTGAAGACATTTCAAATTGTTCTGAGCTATCGTACCGAAACAACTTCTCAAGCTTTACGAAAAAACGGATAGTGTGTATGCGAGCTGGTGGATGTTGATTATGTTGAAAATGACCCGAGAGTGTGGTAAAAGATGAGAAACTTCGTGGAACAAAAAGGACGCAGAAAGAAGGACATCTCAAAGTTCCAAGAAGTTTCTTATCTTTTACTTGGGTAATATTTAACATTCTCAAGCTTGCTTTTTTGGGGCCTTTCCTACACAGATTGCCAATAATAAAGCCCATACCTTTACAGAAGACGCCGAGAATGGTTCTATCAACTCAACGCGTAAATATGATGTGATGGGTCTAATGCGTAGTACGTTAAAAAAATGGCAAACGAACCATAACGTCAACCTCTTGATTCCTCACGCAGAACGGTCTGTGCGTAAAACAGTCACTTAGGTCGCATGTCCATAAGTGACAAATGGATGACCAAATCTAAAGAATTATAAAGCACAAAAATTTATTTTATAGCTAAAATAGTTGTTATGACGTTAAAAAAAAAGAAAATAGCCTCGCGGTTTTGATTGCCCGTGCGCCGGAATGTTCATACACCGAAAATTCCGTGCACCGAAATGCCTACACTCCGAGAAGTCACACACCGAAAAGTCCGAGCACCAAAAAGTCCGAGCACCGAAAGGTTCGTGCACCGAAAAGTCCACGCCGAAACGTCCTACAACAAACCTCCTACACCAAATAGTCCTAGATGCGACTGTTGGGACGTCCAGCAAGAAACCCTCAGAAAAGACTTCTCATAAACGCCCAATGACATATATTTCTGAGAGGTAGAAGGGAAAAATGACGTTCCCTACGACATGTTCCTATTTTAAGAAAAACCTCCGAGACTGGGGAAGAGACGAAGGACAACACAACACACAAAGTCTGAAACTCAGCTGAATTTTATTTCCGGAAGTTCATGTTTATATAGGGTTTCGGTGTCCCCCGAACAAAAGAAAAGAGAAAGAAAATGGGAAAATTTTTTATACAAATGCATTGGACGGATTGACCTCAAAAGTCAACCTGCAAGTGTCTTTCAAAGCCAAAACAATAGTAACAGAAGATGTTGGGTTTAATCATTATTGTTTTACACGAACATCCGGACAAGACACACAAAGAAAGCCACCCGTTGCTTGAACAAACCAATAGAACCGTGGGCAAAAGCCTCGAACATCAAAACACCCAAAAGAACACAAAACAGAAGAAAGGACACAAAAATATAGAGGGCTAGGGCTAACAAAGCAACATGCCGATACTTAGGTTGGAGGGTGACCTTGCTCCAAAACAAAACAAAACTATCCGATTTGTAGGAACCTCTTTAACTTTCTATGTAAACTAAGGAATAAAGTATTTACTGCTTTTCCATGATTAATGATAATGAGATACACTTTTACTAACCGTTTCTGATCATATCTCTTGCTTAACATTACTGAGGTGAACTGCCAACGCTGTACACAATTAATGCACTCAATAACATAATTTTGACAGTTCTGAGTAGGGATTCTTGTTCTTGACGCAAAGTTTGTGTTTGGTTAACCGGTCATTGAGGCGAAACTTGTTTTGCCCTATGTAACACAGGCCACAATGAAAAGGAATTTTTGTATACTACACCCGACACACATTGACATCCTTTTCTCTGAGGTGTTTTGTATATAAAGTCTTCGCCGAAACAAACGACGTCAATTTGTTTAGCTTATAATCCTTCTTAAACACAGTGCCGATACAGTAACTACTAGGCTTTGCACAGCATATGGCGTGCAGCATGGCTGCGCGCCACGCGGATATCGATGTCCGTCCCGTGCATAAGTATTTTGTTGAGCACATGTTTTTTGTGAAGGAATTCTGTAAGGACCAGCAACGTATACAAGAGTGGCTGCCACTGGCACTTGTAGCATCATGCGACGTTAACCGAGATGTCTGGTGTCTTTAAGTGTTTCATCGCGATTGTGAGTCACTGCTTTCTGTCATCGCCCAAATAAGAACAACAAGCCCCGTGCGTGCGGAGTTGGCCACGCACGCGGCTGTCACACAGACGAATGGGGTTCGAATCACCGGTCTTCCCTGGCCCTGAATGTTTAAATTATGTACTCGTCTAAAAAATGAGCTGTAGTACGGTGATCAGCTCGGGGTGTTGGTACTAGTTAAACAAAATGAAAAAAATAGCGCTTGTTTGTTTTGTGTTCGGTTCCTGTCCCTGTCCTTGTTTTTTTTTTGTGCGCTATTTTTTTTATAATATTCGTAGAAATCCCTTGCCCATTCACGGCTGTCACTGCGTTTTCTTTTTCAAAACATCTGTGAACGTGCCGTGTGTATGAAAGTAGCGGTAACGCGCTGCCTCGGGTCACTCACTTTTCGTCGCCGACGCAAAATGCGTGGTACCTTTTTCTTTGAGTGTGTAGGTTCAAGTCAACGAGATAGAGAGCCTAAGAGCGGTAAACTGGCAGCTGAAAGTGACCCCCATTGGCCGCCGCCATGTTACACATTTTTGACCACTAGACACGTGAGCTTATAGTTTAACGTCTAGATTTATACGAAGTAAAGCGCACAAATAATTCTCATTGATATTTAATAACAGTACCGACGAGATAAGTTAGGCTTCTTTGTTTTAAGTCCAAAGTGTGCTTTTACGGCAAAAACTCGGGCAGCTTCGCAATGCCTCCCACTAGATGCCTTTGGCCGCGGTGCTACATCTTGGACTTTTATTGTAGCTAAGCACTGAACTCTGGGACAAAAAGCATTGAAATATAGTTTATAATGTTTTTTAGAGCGATCAAAATACAAATCTTGGCTCCGTTTTGCATAAACGCCTAATGATTTGGTACGGTCAAGTGTCTAGTGGTCAAAATTGTAAAACATAGCGGCAGCTGAGGGGAGGTTACTTTTGCCTGATGAACGGGAACGGGCCCCTGTACCTAGTTGGTGCAAGCTTACCTTATTAAACGTTTATTTTTCGTTCTAAATGCATCTGCTGTTTTGATTGGTTACAACGTTGCACCAGGCGGAAAGTGCAAGTAAATCAACGTGTAAAACATTATGCGCCTGAAATACATAAGCTGACAATCCATCCTTAGAGGCGTCTTGTACGGAATCGACCACCAAAATATTAGCATATGTTTAATGCTTACCCTTACTGGATAACACAGTTATATCCAAAAGGTAGCTATGTATAGCGCACTCCAAGTCAACTATGAGAACTATAGCAATGCGTGCCGTAATTTATGCGAAATTACGTAGAAGTTCCAATGCTCTTCCTTTTGATCGCAGTATCGTCGTGAAATGGTAAGGTAAAATGGTAAAGTAATCAGTATGTCGCAACCGGCAAACACTCATTATCTCATTCTTTTTATCTTTTAATTTGCTGTGTTTTCTCACTCGGCACACATCCCGCTTTGCAGAAATTTAAACACGGTATAGAAGTTAAAGGTGAATACGCCACGTGGGGCCAAAGAAGTGAACTGTCACAAATTTATGGCCATGAATATAAAACTTTCCGGTCTCCTTTGTAATGCACCTCAAGTTTTCTCATCGCATGTTCCACGCAGACAACGACTGCGCATGTACGCCACATACACAGACTTCGCACGCGCAAAACAGATGGAATATGTGCGACACAAAAAGAACGTAAGTTGTCCACGTGCGCCACGCAGACAAACTGTGCATGCACGAGGCAGACACAAACTGCGCATGCGGGACGCAGCCACCGACTGCGTATTCGTGAAATGGAAATAATGTAGCCTCGTCCTCGTGTGCGACACAGACACAGACTGCGTACGCGTGACTGAAACACTTGCCATCGATTTTGTTTTCATTAGTGACAAAGATGTGCCCAAACTGTGGTGGCAAGACATCAATTAGTAAGTTTTGTTAGAAATGAGTAAAAGTCTTTTTTTCTTTGCAGAGAAAACAATAATTAAATGAAGGAATGGTGTCGCTGATGATTGTACTCACTTGGAAGAACTATGTTCAATAAACATCAGAAATGCAAGAAAAACAAGAAATATCTGTTAACAGTATTAACGAATTGTCATAGTGACTAACTACCCTATGACGAATTGCCCTCTGTGGCGAATAGGCCTGCTACCAGTTGACGTGTCACAAATTGTCTTTCGTCGAACGGTCTTAGAGCCGCTGGGTGGCTTTGTGACGGTTGTAGTTCTGTATGTAAGGGAGGTTGATAGTATAAAATTATTAGCTAAGTTACAGACGCACTCCATCCCTATTACTTTCTCTTCTACTGTAAAACAATGTCCTTCTCCCCCTCTGGTTATAATCATCATTCTAGTCTTCGACCAGCTCGCCTGCGCACTGACCGTAATTTCATTGGAAATACGTATTCATTCTTATCAGAGGATTGCCTGCCTTGATTGAGTTGTGCTGAGGCAAAAGAGGTAGGGGTTAACTTTAGGGGTTGGGGTACGTTAATATGTCACGACTAGATGAAGTGATGGGCCTCAAATATTTTTATGCAATCCATCAGTCAATCAAGGAATACTTTTTTGTGTTCTTGCGAGCTCTTGGGCTGGAACACACACATCCAGTGTTCTCCAGATCTCATCTTTCTGGAGGGCTTCCAGCAGCTGCCTTTCTTGTCTCTTCTAGTCCTTTGCCGTTCTAGATTAGTAGCTGCAAGGCTGCCATGTTGTTTCCAGTTCAGGTCTTGTACTTGACCTCTTAAAATTCTATTAACCCAAAGCTCGCCAGCTTCGCAGGCTTGAGAGCCGTCTCCGTCCTAACGCGTCGGACTCGAAAGGCTTTCCATCTGATGTAACCTGTTGGCACTTAATCTTGTTGAGTAGGTATAAGCTCCTTGAAATAGGCATTTCGTTGCCCGCCTGGCGAGATCTGCCTGATGCCTGATTCTTCGGATCTACCGTTTCGGGCACTTTAGACTGAAAGGTCGGGCCAGACACGGAGCTTTGTTTTTATTTATTCATTTAACGATAATTTTTATTCTTTACAATAATTATAATTGTAGTAGCTTACAAATTCATTTCAACAAATTAACTTCAATAAGAGCGTGGTCACAATTTACCAGGGTCTTCAGCACAAATACTAAATAAAGAAAAAGTGATCAATAGCACGTTTGGAATATTAAATATCAAAGGGCTACTTATGTCAACAATGGAAAACAAAAATATCAGTTCCAGCAAAACTGCGACAGTAATGACGCAAACATTGTGTGTGTGTGTGTGTTCTTTTTTGTTTTTTTAAGACAAGCATGTTATACAAATGATTAGAGCTGCTCCAGAAATTAGAAAAAGAAAACGCTATCACAATAACAAGGTGCCTAGGATGTGTGTTCCGATAGGATGCAGTTCGTGAAAAGAAAGATTTGTAAGTGTCGACTCGCGACTTTGCGTTCTATGATCGTTCTTGATTGTCTAAATCTAGTGTTAGTTGTGATTGAAGACGTCATGTAGTTGTCCTTTCATATATTTATAGAACAGCTTGATTATTAAAAAAAGTGTTTTCAGGGCTCGTTTTCTCCTACTTCGCGGGAGTGTTTAATCAGTTTGAAGCATTAACTACGTGAGAGAATGATTTCAATCGAATTTGTTAATATAAGCCTAATGACTTTTCTTTGCTTGACATCTACTTTGTTTATGTTTTTTTCTTTCGTGTAAAAGGATCCCGAACAAAAAAGCTTAATGGCATTTATTTTGTTTAAGTGTGGATTGTTGTGTCTGTTGCTCCTGGTGATTATCACTTCCTTGGATTCCATAAAGATAATAGCTTCTTTTTTTTCATCATTGGGTTGTCACGTGATGCCTCCGGCCGCCACCTGTATTTCTATAAACTCTGCTTTTCCAACGGGCGTGCATTCCGGTAGCGTTTCGGTCCACTTTATGTTTTCTTTGTTTTGTTTTATTTATCAGGTCGTACCAAGGTGCCGCACAGCTGTCCCGATCTTTCGCTGCAATTGTGTGGCCTATCTCGTCGCCTGTTGCGTGTTCTTAGCACTAAACACCATGCAGTCTGGCGGCCCTGGTTCACTTCTTTGCCGGTAGTAAAGTATTGGTGTATTTATTTATACTACCAGAGTTAACTCCGTAGACGATTTAGGTAAAATAATTTGCTTTATTGTAAATCTGACGGCATCCCGAACGTCCACCCTTCTCCGCTGCCCCAGCGAGAGGTCACTCCACCTCTACCGCTGGGTTTGTCCGCGCGCGCGCGCCGATTTTGGCAAAGTAGCGCCATTTCGTGGCCCAGTGGCGAACCGCGGGTTACACTCGTCCGTCCTGCTTTACCGACCGTCCCAGTCGGAATCCCCGTCGGAATCTTCGGAGTTGAAGTCGTCTGCACTCCAGGGCTTGAGCTTGTCCACAGGAGCGATGCTGCAGTATGTAGTGTCTCCGCGTTCGCTGATTATTCGGAAGGTCTTCGATACGGTAGCGGTCGTTGGGCAGTCGTTCCGTGACAACGAACGTTCCTTTGTCTTTTACTCTCTATTTTCTGGGTTCTCCGCTTGCTAAGGCTCCTCATTCGACGAGCACCACATCTCCCGACTTGTAGATCGGCGCTTGAAGTCTCGTCTTCTTGTAGCGCTCTTGCTGTTTTCTTTGGTCGTCGCAGATATTTTCAATCGCCGCGCCTCGTTTAGCTTCCAGCCTGCGGTCGGATTCTTCCGAAAAGCTGTATTCACATGCAGTCACCGGTGATACCTTGTAGCCGGTAGTTGAAAAGGAATCAAAACGGGGTAGTCTTCGTCGCTTCGTGAAATGTGCAATTAAGTCCCCACTGGACCTGAGGCAGGGTCGAGTGCCAATCCCGACCGTCTGGTCTTTGGTCACGCTTGCCACCGCAGGAGTTATCATCCGATTGCAACACGTCGACTTCTCCGTTCGCTCGAGGCCTGTTGGTTGCGTTCTTGACGTGCACATTGAAGGTTTCGCACACTGCCTTGAATTTGGCACTGGTGAATGCAGCCTCCTCTGTCTGCGATCACCATCGTCGGCGGCCCGAAGGTGCTGACCACATCCTGTACAAAACTGTGCTGCCGGTCCAGCTGACGTATTGCGAACTGCTCTCAATTGCACGAACTTCGTGAAGCCGTCCACGGCAACAGTTCTGTGAGCATTTCCGCACTTACTCCTGACAAACGGTCCGAGACGGTCAATGTGGACGGTGTGAAAGGGTTTCGTGACACTTCTCCATGCTGTGCAACTCTCCCGGTTTCTTTCCAGATGTCGTCTTGTGAAAGAGGCACTCGATGCAGGTGGCGATGTATGTTCTCACGTAGCGTTTTGTGCCTGGAAACCAGTATGTTTTCCTGAGTTCTGCCAAGGCCTTGTCTACGACGAAGTGCCTAATGCCATCGTGGCACGACTTTACCACTTCCAAATTGCCTGGCTACGGAACAACCCACAGAAGGTTTTCCACAGAGTGGCTGCCTTGAAACTTCTTGAACACCTTCCTGTTATGCAACTCATATTCGCTTTGAACGTCACGACCTTCTTTGGAGAGATGTGGCTTTTGCTCAAGTCTCTCCTTCAGTGCCTTGATCTTGGGATCACTCTGCTGTGCGACAGCGAGACGGACTTCGATCCCGACGTTCGTATCGAGGATCTGCAGACCGCTGACATCTTCCATCTCTTCGGAACAGTCATGAGGAGAATGACTTAATGCATCGACGTGCGCAATCACTGTGCCCTTAGAATATTCGACATCAAAGGTAAACTTCTGGAGACAAAGCTACCACCTGCCACGTTCTTGGCAGAAGAGTTATCTTGCTTGTCGTTGCACGCACTGCATTACAGTCTGCCACAACTTTGAAGTTGAGTCCGATCAGGTAGGTTTGGAACCTTTCGAGTGCCCACACAACTACCAACGTTTCCAGCTCTTGCGAGTGGTATCTTTCTTCCTAGTCGGTTGTTTTTCAACAGGCGTACACAACCGGGTGGGGCTCTTCGTGCGTTTGCTCTTGTAAGATGATAGCTCCC
This sequence comes from Ixodes ricinus, assembly GCA_037355805.1. Taxonomy (NCBI): domain Eukaryota; kingdom Metazoa; phylum Arthropoda; class Arachnida; order Ixodida; family Ixodidae; genus Ixodes; species Ixodes ricinus. Next base: position 200,258 of record JAZHYW010026551.1, on the reverse strand, counting down.
AGCCAATTTTTACTGACATCAGTGTGGAGCTCTGTTCTTGCATCGAACTAGAAGTGCACCGACATAGGTTTCTGAACTAGCTTCTTCTTGAGCTCGCAAAATGCGGCATCATGTGTATCGGTCCATTTCCTGGGTTCGACCTTGGATGTCAGCTTTGTTAGAAGTTTGGCAATGGTAGCGAACCCCCTGACAAATCTTCGGAAGCACCTAGTGAGACCCACAAATTGACGTAACAGGTGTATGTTTGTGGGCTTCGGGAAGTCAGCGACGCGCTGCAGTTTGTGACTTCCCGGTTGTATACCTCCCGCGGAAATGTCGTAACCGAGTTAGTCCGCTCCGTTGTAGAAGAAGTAGTACTTGATGAACCGTAACGTTAGTCCGGCTCCTCGAAGGACGTTGAGAACCATCCGTAGGCGATCGAGCCCCTCTGACATGGTTGTCGTTGGGAGCAAGACGTCATCCATGCAGGTGAGTCCCACGGTGTAGCGCAAAGGATAATTGGGATTGTGTGGATATTTATACAGCGTGTAGTTGGTCAACCATTTCAAAGTTGAGACGAGTCACTAGTGAAAAATGCACCTGGCCGAGGGCTGGTGTGACTTGGTGTGAGGCACTCGACACTCACTACCCTTCCCTTTGCGAATGCCCCGCAGACCCGCACCCCCTCTTGCTCCCCTCACCTCTGGGAGCAGATGTTGCGCGACCCGGAGGAGTCAGCCCAAGTCCTGACCATCTCCTGGGCCCTGGCGGTCGCGGCGGCCCTCTGGGCCTCCACCACCCCCAATACCTGATCCCGGAAGACTAATAAAGTTTCCTCCTCCTCCTTGGCGTGACGCCAGATTTTTTCACCGATGTGGTCTGGGACATTTTCACACCAGCAATCTGCTGTTCCTGTGAGACACCTGAAATATAGTGTGATAGGTGCAACACCAGCAATCTGGTGTTCTGGTGTGACAGCAGCTATTTGGTGTTCTGGTGTGACACAAGCGATCTGGTGTTTTGGTGTGACATTAGGTTTCGTTGTGGTGTGACACCAGAGCACCTATTGACTGGGTGTTGCTTTACTCACGAAAAAGGGTAACATAATTAGTTTGACAATAACGCTGATGTCATAAATACTTTATTGAAAAAAGCGGAACAGTGAAGCTTCGAAGCTTTACTGTTGTAGGGAGTTAGCCGCGATCACGTGGAGCTTGTCCGGAGCCACTGCCCTGCGTCGAAGTACCGGGACGCGCCGTCATTCCGCAATTGTTGGCCTTTCAGTTTGCGGTCGACTCATGTCTTAGTTACGCTGAGCCGTTCCGCGTACCCCTTCGCGCTAGTTATCTTCTCTTCTAAGGCATCATATTCCACAAATGGCTGGATTTCCTTGTCCATCTCTTTCAGGGAATGCTCCTTAAAGAGAAGAATATCAAATCTTTCTTCGAGTTCACCGGTGTCGGTTGGCTCCTTGGACAGCAGGACGCCAATCTCGTTGATGATCTTTGTTGTGGCGGCTCGCATGGCAGTCCTTTTCGCTTCAGGCGGTCGACGCCCTCTTGCCTCGTAGTAGGGATGATCTGGCCGTTCATTTCCGATTTTCGGCACCAAAACTGTAATAATTACTAGCGTTCTTTGTTGTTTGGCAACGAGACCATGTCTAACTAATCTTTAGCTCGTCGGAAGTCAAGAAAGCGCACCAACACACATCTTTTCGGCTTCGACTCACAGAGAAGACTATTTTATTTTCTCAAACTTCAACAAGAATACTGGCGGAAAGGGAAACTCCCGAAGAGGCTGGCACCCTAAGCTGCTCAAGGCCGCCCTGGAAAGTGCTGGGGACGAGGGGGACGCTTCTTGAGCACAAAGGAGCCCGCCGTGGGGTCTCTGGTGACCACCGAGACGGAAGAAAACGAGGACCACGTCGGGGGAAGGGGCGTCACACAAACTAATAAAAACACGCTCGCGGACGGGGGAAAAGTCAACAAAAATACAACACTGGTGTCATTTCAAACTGCATGATGTGCACGCCAGGCTGCCTGGTGGGCACATGAGTCCGTGTGGTGTGACACCAGACTCTCTTAGTGTGCCCAAAACGCTGGTGTGCGGGTACACCAGCATTTTCGGTTGGCACACCAGTCTGGTATGCTCGATACACCAGCATTGCTGGTGGGCACACCAGATCTTCTGCTGTCACACCAGGATTCTGTGATGTCACACCAGGATTGCCTGGTGTATTTTTCATTAGGGGTCACTCGCTGCACGGTGTAGCGCAGGGGCTCCAACACAGCATTAATCATCCACTGGAACAATTCTAATAACACACGGACGAATTCATAATGGCCGTCCGGTGTGACAAACGCAGTCTAGTGTCGCGACTCTTCTGACATGGGATCTAGTAGTAACCCGAAGCTAGGTCGAGGCTCGTGAAGAAGCACTTCCTTCGAAGACGGTCCAACTGGTCGTCGATCAGTAGCAGTGGGTACCTATCCTTCTTCGTGAGACGATTCAAGGCTCGATAGTCCACGCAGAGTCTTTGTTCTCCCGTCTGCTTTCGTACCATCAGTATAGGACTCGCATATTATGAGGTCGAATCGACGACGATCCCCACTTCCTTGAGTTCTGCGATGACTTCCTTCGTGTGGACTCTTTCCGCAAAGGAGAGTCGATAGAGGCGGCACTTCACTGGCTCTTGAGACGTCAGCTCGATCATCATCTCGGCCATTCTCATGTTTCCAATCACGGAAATGTTGCGTGCAAAGCAGTTGCTGTATTCATCAATGATGCGTTGAGTGCCTCTCGCTGCTCCAGAGTGACAGAGGGCCCTGTTATGAATTCCTCGCGTGGCACAGGACGTGTTTAGCTGTGTTGATGTTCAGCACTTTCCTCGGAAAGCGCTCGTCTTCTGGACTGCAGACCACCGCTCGTGCTAGCCGCTCATTCGCTTTGATGTCTAGGTTGTAATCCGACACGTTCATGATTGGCAGGCGCGTTTCGTTGTCCTCACTGATGTTTATAACACAGCGTGGAATGCAATGCTCACGTCCTTCTTGACCCTAAACTGTGCGTCGACGAACACATCCGTGTGGGAGCACTGCCCGTGACGTGAAGCTTGACGAATCCCACATACTTCAGGGGTATTACCGTCGATTCATTCGCGCAAAGACAGACAGAACGCTGTGGCAGATCGGGGATCTCAATGGAGCGCAACGTGTCATCGTTCTCGTGAACGTTCTCGCGCTTCTCGAAAATCCTCATCGCGTTTCGACGTCTCACGACCGTCATGTGAGGTTGCTCCGTGGAAGGCTGTCCCACAAGAAGGCGTATAGACTGCGAGCTGCTTGGCACCACAAACAGCTGAACGTCCGCCGTCGCTTGGTCTATCGCAATGGTAGCACTTGTCTCGCCGCACGGAGTAACACGTCCAGATCCGTACCCTTTGACGGCAAACGGCACTGCCGGCTTCGAGTAGGTTATCTTTAGGTGTTCCGCATCTTCCTGTCGCAGAGCAATGCACTGACTACCCAGGTCGACATACGCCCGCACTTCGGGGCCATTTAGTTTCGCAGGCATAAAGTACTTTTCATTGGCAGCTTCGGCGGCGTGGAAGTTTGTGTCGACCACATACTGGGCGACGCGCGGCCCGGCTTCTGGGGATTTGTACCTGCGTACGCTGACGGCCTTGATAGCGCCTAGCTTTTATACGTTTAGTCCGGTTATAATGTACTCGATGCATGCCTCGTCACTAAGGTTTCACCGATGAGCTTTTAAGAGCTTGTCGTAGTAGTACGATTTAATCGGCTCACCTCGCTTGCGACGCCGATCCTCCATGTCACGATGCAGGCGTTGCACCGATATTGCCGATGGTAACGCTCGAATAAGTTCTTCTTTCCATTCCTTTCACGCTTTATCTACCAGCAAGAGGGAATCGTACCAGCTCCTCGCCGGGCCCTCGAGCTTCGTAAGTGCGTTGCAGGACGTAAGCCTCTCAGTCCACTGACAGATGTCGGCAAAGTCGTCGATTCGTCGGATCCGCGTGTAAACCGTCGGGAAGCTTAATAAAAGCGGGTTGAATGACGGGACCAGCCGCGCCGTCTCCCCCACGCCGGAGACAAAGCGAAGCAACCGCTTGAGCCTGGAGAAGCGCCATGCCGCTGACAACTTGTCTCACCGCCGTCTGGACTGCGGCTTGGACAATCGCCGTTACGTCCAGCGTTGAATCAGGTCCCGTTGCAGACGGAGTCGAAGTTCATCGCTGGTCACCTCCCCTTTGTCCTTTTTCCCGCCATCTTCTTCGTTGTTCGTGATGTTCGAAGATGCTGCATTGCGAGTCACAGAACGTATCGATGGGGTGAGCAGGCATCGTTTTACGTTCGTGGTGATCACAGTTAATCCCACTTCTGAGTTGGTAACTCCGTAGACGATTTAGGTAAAATAATTTGCTTTGTTGTTAATCTAAAGGCATCCCGGACGTCCGCTCTTCTCCGCTGCCCGAGTGAGAGTCCTCCTCCTCTCGCGCTGGGATTGCGCCGCGCGCGCGCGCCCAATTCCGGCAAAGTAGCGTCATCTCGCGGCCCAGTGGCGAGCAGTGGGTTACACTAGGTAGAAAGAATTAGAATGCATACCGACCTTAATCCACTCAAATTTATTTTCAGAATAGCTCAGTTAGTAGAGCGGTTAACTGTAAAGTAAACTATTGCTATCATTCATAAGCACTGCTTCAAATCCGGCTTGACAACTAGGAACTCTCGCTTTCTTAAAAGCTCAACGGCGGCAGCGGCAGCTGGAAGCGATCATGTAATTGATGACGTCACCGAAAGCTTTCCAAAAAGACTACCATACAATTTCTCGGAGAGGTTCTCACTAAGAGCTGACGCTGTAAAAGAGAGAGAAAAAGAGTCATATTGACGGATATTTATTACCAGTACATTCTGCGATGCTTTAGGATTTACTGAATGTTTGTAACTATATGCCTTCACCTTGAAATGGGATAGGATTGGATGCTTTACCACACCAAAATATTTTGACTTCCTGAGGCGCACGCCGTCTTGCATTTCTACTTTTCATTCTAGACGTACACCGGTGTTCTTGGTTCCACCTTCATTCAGCCAGACAAAAAATCCGTTACGAACAGGGCTCCGAACAGAACGTATCGGACATCCTTTGGCAGTCGGTCTTTTATACAGCGCTGCAAAACAAAATTAGAAACAACTTTATAGCATTAGCACACCAATAACACTGATATCTAGCAGTATGCGGGTGATCAAGAATACTGTTATTTGCTTCCATCTCCAAGCATAAGGAATGTGCCTTCTCTTATCACTAAACTGTTTGTCATCCGTAAATAACTTACGAAACGTTTATAATCTTCGGCGTTTTTTAGACTGATAGTAGTATGATTGATCACTGAATGCATGTAAGACGACGTTCTAAAAGCTACCGCGACCTATTAGGTGCCCTTCAAACGGGACGTGCTTTCTTCTGATTACAGAAAAACAAAACAAAAACGTGTATGCCTGTAACGAAACGTGAACATTTCTGCGCACGCGCGTGTTTTGAGTGTGAACGTCGAACACGCTGTTCTTTGCGAAACGGCACGGCATTTTTGTGACTTTGAAGTTGTACGCGAACCTAAAAGCGTTCACGTCTTCTTGTTTTTTTAATTGTTTAAGCAATGCATTTCTTTCTTCTTTTTTTTTTGCCGTGCACAACATAACGTTAATAATGTATGGGTAGCATTTACGCAACAAGTACTTACGAATATTTTTTTTACTTTAGGTTTACGTTTGTTTTGTACGTTTCTCTTGTTTAAGTTGTTTAGTTTTTGTTGAAGAATTCTATTGTTGGCTTACTTTGTTTACTCAATTCAGAACACTCATATTACGTGGTTATAACTCTTAAGTACCCATTATGTATCTTTCTTGAGCTTGACAAAATATTCCCGTGAGGAGAATGCATTTGGCTTACTTAAACCAACAGTGATTAAAGATGCTACATACATCAAAACCTCCGATGAATTCTGTAGCGTTGAATCTAGTTTTCTTTGCTATCTCCTGAAAAAAAGGACAGCGGTATGCAACAAGACGTTGATTAACGATGCAAATATAATGAAACGTATGCTATGCTCCAAGAAAGTATAGAAAAACCACAAAAACGTCAATTTCCCACACAGTATTGGCGATTCCTAAAAGCTTCTATGTTATTAATGATTAAAAAGCGCAACAAGACGACGGACAAAGAAGACACAGACACAGCGCTGTTTCTGTGTCGTCTTCTGTGTTTGTCGTCTTGTTGCGCGTTTTAATCATTATGAATCACCAACTTGCCCAACTTTCTACCCTCCTCAGCTATATTAATAGCTATACATTTAATATAACTCAAAAACACTTCCTAGTATCTTTTCAAATGATCTGATTACGAAATTTTAATTTGAAGTTGTTTTCAGAAATGCCTAACAGATGACTAACTTGGAAGGTTGTCATGCAAAACCTTCGGTACACAAGTGGCTTCCCGGCTTCCGGCCTATAAATATTTAAACCTTTGATTCAAGTCTAGTGAGTTTCGTTATATGTAACCTACTTGCCTTCCTCTGATTTAATCCCATATAAGTTTTGTAGGTTCGATGAGCTAATCATTATGAGCCGTCCAAACAGGATAGGGCAGATGGCGTAAAGCGACATAGCACCAGTATATTAAAGTGAACGTTGCTGTGCACCCGCCCGTTTTCAGTTTGGACATAAACCATGCAAACTGCAAGGCTTTCCTTTTCGCCTCCTCGCTATCGTCTCTTTCCGTTTCTTGTTTTTGGGAACCTGGGACTGATATCAACAGCAGAGGTCTTAAAGACAGCCAGCAGACCGTGTGTGTGGCTGTCCGGACCAACGGGATGAGCACTATCTAGGCCTTTGTCAAGAACAGAAGTTGAAGAAAACTCCCCGCCCCCTCGCAAAAAGAAGAAGAAAAAAACGGACGAAAGCAGATTGGACTATGCCATGTGCCGGTTCTGTGTCGTGGCACGCCATCATACTGTGTCCTGCCTGGCTAAACCTTTACAAATGCGAGGTTTAATTGTTTTTCAGGTTTTGGTGAATTGGGTATAAAAGGTGAATAAGATATTTCAGTGTACACAAAATGTTGATACTTAAACTAGCTACTTCTTCACTCAATTTCCGCACAGATTCAGGCAGGCATTATGGTGTGGCCATTTTTTAAATATCCTTTCTAAAGATGGTTGCCGCCACGGTTCTGTCATTTCTTTACTCGTTAGTAAGACGGTCAATTGCCACAAACGTGTGGTTTCCATGGAGAAAACTGCATGAAGCTTTGGGGAAGGGAAACAGACGTTATTGATGACGGAGACAAGGAAATAACATTTGGGTCGGCTGATGATCTTGCTGAACTCGAGATGGAATGACCATGAAGCCAGGCGGCGACCTTTTCTTGTGGAGAGCATTCAAAATGTACTACGACGTCATATTAACTGCCTAATTTCGTGCTGTGATTATGTCGATAAGTAGTTGGACCATATATCTACAGCATGTCTCTAATGAAAATATTACTTCTGTTCTTTACGTGCGACAACATTTTCAGAAACAGACCTGCCTCCTTCCCAGTTCATGGGAACTTGCAAAAAAAAAAAAGAGTCCCCGTAGACTTATGCTTGGAAGATGAGGAAAAATTACGCTGCTTTTGTTTCATTTATTGGCACATTTAACTAATTTATTTGTATTGCATGTTTTTATAGTCGTTCTATGGCAATGCGGCATCCGGTCCAGCAATGCTACGCTTACCGCATGAGGCAACAGTAATGCATTCCACCAGTATTTGTCTAGATCAGTGGTTCTCAAATGGGGGTCCGCAGACCCTTTGGGGTCTGCGAAGGCATTCTAGAGGTCCGCGAAGCCCAGCCTCATCAGCAGAGTGTCGAACCGAAATTTGTAGCGGTTCGGTTCGGGTTTCGGTCGATTCCGGTTCAGTTCCGGTTCGGTTCGGTTTCGGTTCAATTCCGGTTCAGTTCCTGGGAGCACAAAATAACGGTTCGAACCGGTTCGAACCGGTTCGACCCGGTAAATTGAGAATATATTTTCCACGTTGTTTTGGCAATAAGCACTTTTTTCACCGTGAAACGAAGAATTATACGACTTTTTCATATCGTACAATCCACTTTTATTTCACGAACCAAAAATTAAAAAAAAAATTGATCTATTTACTTTTGTCGAAACAGTAAAAAAAAAAAGCTAGATTAACATACAACAGGTCATGCTTATACACCGAAGATCTAGTTGTTTACCTCACTCACATATATTTTACCTGAATCGATAGGTAATCACGAAGTGTGGGAGGTCGCCTAAAGGACCCGTGATTGATACAACTTTGTGTGGGAGTATTAGATGTTTAATCCTAATTGTGATGTTGAACTTAAAAATTAATTACAGTGCAGGAAATAATAGAATTGGCACCTCCTCGCCATATATATTCTGAAATCGAATTTACGAAATACGTTTCACAATATATATGACGACAGCCCTACTGAAGAAAAAAAAATATTTTAAATTCAAACGGATCCCAAACTGGTCGACTCGTTTGAATCAAACGGGTGGCAAACTTGTCGATGTGCATCGATCAAACGTGATTATGGGATACGGGTACCCGTTTGAAACGGTACCCGTTTGAATCGCTACCCGTTTGAAACGATGCCCGTTTGATACGGGTGCCCGTTTGATACGGGGGCCTGTTCGACCTGGCACGTGACCACACATTTGAACGGACCGTTCGGATAAGCAAATTATTCGCCAGCCCTAAATGGGTATCGTCTGGAAGGTTGGTTATCTTAAACTCATTTAAGACGTCCCGAAACTCATGAGCCTATTTATAACATGGGAGAAACACGTAGAACAAATGTGCTTGCGCGTGTGCTTGCAAATGGGCCGGAAAACAGACACAAAAGATTGTTTTCAATTCTCCTAGAAGTTTATTACAACCTATTCCATAGAAAAGTACAAACGTGCAAGCGATCTGTGAAATGTGAAGAGACACTCTAAGCTTTTATAAAACTGAGAAGATTGCAAAGCAAGCAAGAACCGAGGCAATTCTAGACTATAAAGGTAGACTTTCGGAGAAATTATTCTCCCGGCTGCCGCGAGAATAGACGCTATATAATTCTATAGATAATCTGGAAGGAGTACACGTAGGAGAACGGTCAATCGTTGCCAACAGGTAGGTTGTAGTGCACTTACCATAATAATAGCGGACTTGAAAGATGTAATCCGAGATATTTGTCTACATGGTCAAAGCAGGACAACCACACAAACACAAAAACGAGAGGGAACGGCTCCTTGGAAGTTTCAACACGATGCGGCGCACAAGCTGTCATTTGCCGAACCCAACCAAACCGCAAGAATTTCTGACTTCTTTGAAGAACCGCTTGTTGCCGATATACGCGTAGGACTTTTCGAACACTGATAGCTTTCGTGCACATCGAATGCGTTGTCGAGAGACATCCCAATAAGACCGCAGGGTTAGGCGACAGAGCAAAGCAGGTAGGACAAACGAAGATTGAACTGCAACGAACAACAAGCAGACAAAGAAAAAGTGGCTACCAGGCGCGCCCTTCCGGATCTTGGAGGCTCATCAGCGTGTAGCTCGCGCGCTGCTGGTGCTTTCCTGTCCATCGGGTCACGTGACAGAGGTGACAAGAGAGCAGGGAGGGGCGCGGGGAAGGCGCAAGACACCGGGGGCCCGCTGACACTGGACCAGCGGCTGTCTCCAAGAGCAGAACAAGGAAAAAGCCGCCCTCCTGATCGTAGGCAATATTAGAGGTTTGATATTAGTAGAGGAAGGAGTGTTATCGGATATCTTATATGTGACGTGTGGTTTACGCCTCGAGTTGATCGCCCTCGCGGATTGACTCAGCTCTGTGTTTTTGAGTGTCTGCACTTGCTTGACAGAATTGTATGTAGTAGAGTCACGTGTAGGCGAGGCTCTCCACTTTTTGTACCTCTCGTGTGTTTGGAGTCGGTGGCTGCCTGTTGGCGTCCCTCAATAAAACCTGTGGTCACCTAGGTTGACTCTCTGCCTGGATATCACACTGTCCCCTGGTCTAGATAAAAATATTTGGGCCCCTAATGTATAAACTCTAGTGGACAAAATTCTAACCCCTTTGCATCAGTTGTTCTTGTATTGCTGATGTTTGAACGACTTGAAATTAATTATGATTCAGAAAGCAACGTTATATATTTTATAAGAGAAATGAAACGTTATAACGTACTCACAGGGTGCAAAATCTCGAAGCCAACGAACAACTTTGTGATACATTCGACCATTTCGTCTCGAAATAGTTTGGGTTTCTTGAAAAACACACAAACAAAGCATCAGTTAGTTGGGTTTTGTAAGGTGCGCAGTGTAAGCAAAACTGTGTTAACAAACTTACATTTATGACCTGGTCAGAACGAGCGTAGCAGAGTCGAACAATCGCGCAAAAGCGTGTCAATTCCTTCGGCAGCAACCCAAAAATAAAAATGCAGACGAATATATGCGAAAGTATTAAAATTAACACGTGAGCTTTACTTCTCATAAATAAAATATATTAAACACAGAAACAAACACAAAAACCAACCCAGTTTTGAAAAAAACCTGAGACGGAGGACGAAAAAGGGGACAAACCTAAAAAGTCTAAAAATGTTGTGCTTGTCCCCGTTTTCGTCCGCCGTCTTCGGTTTTTCAAAAATGTGTAAGCTAAACCTGCTCGCCAATCATTGACTTAGATTATCTACAAACGATCTTAACATGTTCGAGTATCCCTAGCATATGTTCCTGAAGCTCGGCTTGGGTACCCCATTTAGCGGTGCGTTAAACGGTAAAATATGGGTTATTCACTTCCTCCCTCTCCCTAGCAGCTTTCAGCACAATTTGGTTAACGCATATTTCTAAAGAAAGTTCAATCGACTTGTTTCTTCACAAATGGAATTATAACCATCATTATAGTCATTAGGATTGCTTCTTGATTGCAACCAAAGTGACCTTATTCCACAGCAAGTATCGTTTCCATTTCTAACTAGGCGCTTAAACTATTTCTTATGCTGGACTTTAGGGAAAATGCGAGATGCCCTCACCCCGTGATACATATTTTATAAAAAATAGCAATGTATCTGGTGAAGCAACACAACTAATGCATGAAAGCTGCCATGCATGCACTATATAATTTATTAACGATATTACACAGCAAATCTCCTTTAGTGTCAGGTTTATGCTGACATTAAAGGTTCTGACCAAGACACACACTGTCTGGAGTCCGACCTCGCGAAAATGGAGCATTGGTGTACTTCTTGGGGACTGGCTTTTAATGTAAAAAATGTGTCTATTTATGATTTTCCGTGGACAGAAGCGCTCCTCTCCTCGATTTATTCTGAATAGCGAGCAAGTCCCTTACAAGTCTGAAGTTAAATATTTAGGTTTCTTGTTTTTATTACGTGTTCGGGAAGCGAACGTGAACCAAAAAGTCAGTAAGTGGAGCATGGTGTTGAACTTCCAACAGAGAAATTTAAAGCGAACACCTCGCCACCTAAGAAAAGCTGCTTATTTCACTTATGTTCGGCCGATCCTGGGGTATGCTTGTGTTTCGTAGGACCTATTACCAAAATATTTAAGTATCAAAATAGGAAAAGTGCAAAATAGGGCAACTCGATTTTTGTAAAAAAAATTACTTTCTTGGTGCAAGTCTGACGCAAATGAAGAGCAGCTTATGTTTGGAAAACATTGAAAGTAAAAGAAAAACGTGCGCCTAAAATGTTTTCATAACATATATTTTATCCAAACTGGTAAACATGTATCCTTATATCTTTCTCCTTCCACTTATGCATCCAAAGTTTTGATGATCGCTTTAAAGCCAAAGAATACATGTTTAAATACCAGTTATTTAAGCACTTATTTTTGTTAAAACAAATAGTGATTGAAAGTCTTTACCCTTTGAAACTGTAAACACAATGAACAGTGATCTTTTTTTTAAACATAATTCCTACTTTCATTATCCTTTTTGTGATCTTATAGTTGGTGTGTCTTTTGGGGGTTCAAACACAGTTGCATGTAGTCATTGTTATGTTTCCATTTGCCCAATACTTTCTACTAAAATTTTGTATTTTCTGTTTTTTTCTCCTCCTGCTAGAACGCCACTGGCGCTGCAGGTTTCTGAAATAAATAAATACACAAACGTGCCGATTAAATTAACACACTATCAAAATGAATTATTGCCAAAATTTTAAAAGGAAAAGAATCAGTTGCATTTTCATCCATCTACATCTATGACATTGTAAAGGTGCACCGCAGGACATTGCTAGCGTGAACACGACTCCGCCACTTTTTTGCATTTTACTTCTTATGTACTGGCATCAGAATTTACCCCAACAGAGCAACTCCTACAACTAAAAAAGTTTTAATGACATTCCTTACATACCAAACGATTAAAACAACTTACGATGGGTTGTGTGAGTTTACTGCAGCGGAGCGTGCACATCGGTACCCCTTCATTTTTATCTTTGTTCAAATATCTAGTAAACGCTAAGGGTAAAAATTACTTGAATATATAAACATAATCTAAAGCGCCCATTTTATGTAAGGCATCATAAGTCTGCCGTCAGTGACCGACAACTAGGTTTATGGAAAGCAAAGTCTGAACGAAAGCGCGAACATTTGTTGCATCAAGAATACGTTTTTCAAATAAATATAATGCTAATTGGACGTTCGTTTAACAACGTTGCTTCAATTAATTTTATCCTTGCTTCGTTGGAATTTGTCTACATTACATACAAAAGATTGCGCTTTATGTGACTTCTACGTGAGGACATGTTTTTTATGCAAAAGGTTTCATAAATATTTAATGGTTTCCTGTCTCAGACGAGGCTTGTGCATCGTGTTATTTGAGCGATACTAGGAAATAATATGGCACACATTTTGTACGCAGGAGCTTGGTTGGTCTTTTTAACAACATATATTAACAATGCTACACAGCGGGTGAAATACAGACGTACGCGGATTTATTGATGAGGCAATTTTGGTGAGATAAATCCCCATGCTGCTTACTTTATTTATCCTAATATATATTGGCATTATCCATACGCTGCAAACCGAACAACTTTAAAAATTGTTTTTAATATTCTGTCAAAACTCTCACACAGCAACACCTTGAATCCATACAAGTTAGGCTGATGCAAGAGGAGCCATTGCCCAAATAGCACAGTTCCTTGGGCCAAAATTTGGTTTCTGTCTGGAAATCTAGAGCCGTAAAAAACTGAAATAGCCAAGGTGGAGCCAATCAATCTTAACCTAATTTGGCAAGAGTTTGGGTATATCGGCACAAATTCGCCAAACAAGTGCCAAACTTAGGCTTCACTGTCGACAATGTTTCTCTCATCTGGCACGTTTCTGCCTAAATAAATACACGAGTGTCAAAATTAGGTTTCAGTTCTGGTTGATCGGTTTGCATCTGTCAAATTTGCAGCCCAATTGTCAAAAACGTACCAAGGTTTAGACTTCGCAGCTGGTTCTTGGGTTTATGCGTGGCATCCTTGGTTTAAGTCTAGCACGTTGGCAATTATGTAGCGAGCCAGATAAAATCATTAGAACGCAAAATAAAAGTAATTCGCCACTAAGGCTTTGCAGAAAAACCGTAATAGGTTTAAACTGGGCCAGTAAGTTTGAGAAGCTTGCGCCAAGTCAGGCTTTTTTCTGCCGTACTACCTGGATAGCTTGGGGGATGACTGACACATGAAGAAACTAAAGTAATGGAAGCTATGTTCCATACAGGATATCAAACATTATATACTTCTTGTACAATAATACGCCCTGTATTATTGTAGAATAAGTATATAATGTTCGATTATATATAGCAAAAGCGCAAGAAACTTTCTTACAAGAGATGCATAAAAAATTGTAGAAATCACACAAGTGATTTTTTATGAATGCTATAGTATTTATCGTTGCACAAACAGGGAGGTGTTCGGTCTCGACGACCACGAACTGGAGCACATTTACTTTTTTTAGCGGGGAGCCTAAATTAGTGCATAGGTCGTCATGTCAACTTTTTTATTGTGGAACCTGAATTGGTGCAGTAGGTCATGACGTCAGTTCTTCCGCTAAATTTAGCGGAGAATCTAAATTGGTGCATAGGGCGTGGCGTCAATTTTTCTGCTAAATTTTGCAGGGAAACGGTATTCGTGACGTAATGTTTTTCGCTAAATTTAGCGGAGAAACTGTCTCCGGGGCCAGAAAACAGGATTCCTAAGAAACTGAACATCTTGAGTAATAGCTTAATAATGATATCACTTTAAAAAAAAAAACATACGGCATCCACTGCCTAAGATGGATTACGTACCCTTAGGAAGCTGACTTTGACGTTGGAATTCATCAAGTGACCCTTACAGTCTAAAAGCAGCTTCGAGGCGAAGGTAGCGGCTTTAGCCTGGTCCCACGGATCTGGAACATTGTGTCAAAGTGGCGGTGCAACGCGTTTTTACCTTAAGTAAGTACAACTGAGAGTTTATCATTGGCGTTTGCAAGCTAACGAACGCCCGTTGGTCTCTTCCTCCAAGCGAGCGCAATAGCAGAAACAAGTTTAATAAAAACGACCAGTTTCAGCCCCCTCAAAATGCAGCTAGAACAACCGGCCACGTGATCTGATACGGATTATTTAGCGCCATAGTTAATTTGAGCCCCGCGCTGGGGTTTGTGAAGCACAGGGCACGTGTTCAGTTCGAAACATTAGAGAGTTTTAGAAAAGGGGGCTCGAAGCTTTAGTTTAACAAAGCTGCTTGTGGCCGTGCTCGGCTCATGCGCATTTCTTCCAAGTGCAGTGGCAAGCCCCAATCTGCTAGGGGGACCCAAAGCATCAGAGTCCCCTTTTCTAGAACTCTATACTGTTAGGTTTCTGTTATATCTGTCATTGCGGGGATTGGATACGAATCACTGCCCGAATGCCCATCAAAGTATATATTAGGGACTTTTAGTAAACTGTGCGCTAATACTTGGCATTGCTAGCGGGAGCTCGTGGAGACATTTTGGAGCAATGACTGATCACGCGCCCCGCAAGGCTCGAAATCCGCAGGATACGGTCCTTAGAAACTATATACACGTTTTGCAGCAGCTGAGCATGGGCGCCGCCACAACTCATCTTCAGTTTTTTTTAAATCTTATTCCTTTTGGTTAACTTCATCATTAGCACAGCAGGCCAGGGAATTGCCATTTTAAATTCTACTGTGTCCTTCTCCACAGCACTGGCTTTTATGGAGGCTAAACAACGCCCGTTTCATTGGCATGGCACCTCAGCAAGACAAGCAACCAGCAATGATGTCCATAATCTGGCACCTGTATAAAGTGTTTATTTTGTCAAGAGCCAAATCGAGTGCCGACGCAGTTACGTTAGGTTTTGCGAAGAGGACTGAAAGAAGAAAATTGCTTTTATTACTGAAATTACACCGAAAAAGAAGCGTGTTCTTCAGTGATGTTTCGTGTATTTTTGTGTCACCCCAGTGCCAGTTAGCTTGAGTAAAGTTAGTCCAAATTCACTGTGCCTCACTCCCCGTACACAAGATATGAAATCCAACATAGCCCAACAACAAGTCTAAATTCACTTTGACTCGCTCCCCCTAGCCGCATGTTAAAGCCAACATAAGATAGCCTACCTCTCAGACAACTGTGCGTAAAGAGTGTCTAGGCTTTCCGGAGAAAACGGGGAGACATTAAATTTCAGTTCGGATTGGCAATTTAAAATTTACTTTCTTTGTCTTCCTTCTCCATCATCGGATTGTACCAACGTTCTTAGACATATCAGTTCACAAGCTCCGCGAAAGAGCGGTGTTTAAAATCGGTTCATTTCTGTTTCCTGCACGCGAGCAGGTGCGGGCGGATAGCGTTCCTCACGCCACCGGCGTCTACTCCTAAAGGCCAAAAAAGAAGCGCCATTTTCGAACGACCCTCCTTTTGCACCGAATTTTGCTCAAATGCTTGCCATCGAAAACCGCGTTAGAATTCCTTTCCGCCGCAGGTAACCTGTATCCAACTTTCTACCGATTCCGCAGCTTCTGCCCATTGGGCCTGATCATAGTGTAGCGAGCCCCGCCGAGCGCACGCGCCACGAAACGGCGCCAGGCGTTCTAGGAAGCTTGTCAACTGAATTTTATTATTAACGTTTGGTTTTACAACACATGTATTGAATGCGGTGCAAAAGTTTTGTCCGACGTTACAAACATTCTTTCAGTATTGGTATCGAATTTGATTTTTGTTTCAACATTTACAAATATTCCTGAAGTTTGTAGTAATTGAAAAAGATACTGAGCTTGGTGTATATAAACAACATCCAGGTCAACTTAAGTAGAATGTGCGTGATGTTACCTGAGGATTATGTTTTGTTAATTGTTGAATGCAAAGATTAAATTGCACTGATCAGGTCTTTTCCAGATTGTGTGACACTTTCTACTGATAACGTACAGGCCTTACATGGACGTCACATCACCGGCAATATTAGTGACATTGCTGCTGTGCGGGAGTACCTTTTGCAGCGAGCATGTTACACCACCGGAACATGTTCGGTGGTGTACTTAAGAACATGAAGTAGTAAAATTACCAACCTCCTATGAGGTCGTCACATGCAAAGCATGTATATTTTATCTTACGTATACTCTTACTTTAGATATACAAATGAACATGAGGCACTATGTTTTCAAGAAGTCGCTTTATCAAAAAGAGAAACATTTGTGTGACGCCGTCCTTTTTGCGTTTCTCACAAAGCTATCTTTTTCTCATCAAAACTAAATTCCAAACGAACAAAAGCGTAATCGGACAGTTTTGTGATGTTTGACCAGGGTGAATTCAATACAAGCGGGAATCAATTTAATCAAACATGAAACATTTGAAGTTATCTTTTACAAATCCCATAATTGTAATTAATTGAGGCATCTGAACAGTTGCATGTTCTCATTAAAACCATTAAAATAAGCGCACATGAAGTTCTGAGCAAAGAAACAACACATTAACGTTGATGTCTAACCAGCGATAATTATACTAAAGGTAATTTCGATGTTATGATTGGCTGGCGCAATAACTGATGAGGGACAACAGACGTCCGACATCCCTGACTACGTTATGAGTAGTAGTACTACTGAGTCACCAAAAAAAACTGTGTTAAAAGTGACTCCCAAAAATGCGAAAAACCCTCGCCGGTAAATGTTTTGTCAATTGGGATTTATCCGAAAAATCCACAATTCGGGGTCACGACGAAAAGGTATAAAAACGGTATTAACTAAATAAATTTGATTAGAGTACAGTGTAACTGGTCCTAAGAAGAGTTTACATTAGTTATCTTTGAAACCTCGGCCTACCGACAAAAGGGGCTCTACCTTTTATATCGTCAAGTTTTGCACAGGACCACGGGTCATGGTTACTCTGAATCACGGCAAAAGCAATCGCTTGTCGTGTTTTTAGCCTGGATAATATTGTGTGTGTGCTTCTTAGAGGAAGGAGTGGTGTTTTAAATGGAGAGGGAAGGCTGCTGAGGCTTTCATGCTTCTTTGCTACTATATCCAAGTGGTTATTTATGTCTAAGTTCTACCGCTATTGAGACAAAGCTACTTTTTCAAAATTTGTGGTGGGAGAGTATTGCCAATGGCAATGGGGCCAATGCCAAATGCAGTTACGGAGATATCCTTCGATACAAAGAAGCTTTTATAAAGTTGGTGATACGTTTGTGTTCAAATTCTTTTTCCTTTTTTTTTTGAGCGGGGGATTTGGAAGA